>QXTE01000147.1:2733923-2753034 GCA_003942145.1 Platysternon megacephalum
TGCCCCCGCACCAGCTCCCCCCCACATGCCCCCTGCCCCATATCATACACACCCCCCACACACACACACCCCGCTCCCCAGCCCAGCGGTGCCCGGCCCGCCCCGGGATGCGGTGGCCCCGGGCGCCCGCTCTTGGCCCCTAGGGGCGGGGGGTCTCCTCACCGCTCACCTGCGGGTGAACGAGACGGTGGCTGGTCTCCCCGGCGGCGGCGTCCCCGCTCCCGGTGTCCGTGGCGGTGGCTGCGCGGCTTCCCCCTCCTCCTCTGCCTCCTCCTCGGCTCCTGTCTCTTCCCACAGCAGCCAGCGAGTGGGGGAGGGGACAGGCCGAGGGGAGGGGGGGGAAGAGTACCACCAGCGGGACCGTTAGAGACCAGCCGCGAACTACAGCTCCCAGCAGGCCACGCTCCGGGCACGGCGAGGCCGCGAGGCGGCATTGGTTGCAAGGCATGCTGGGAGTTGTAGTCTTCCCCTCGCACGTGTAATTTTCCCCGGGACCAAAACGGGGGCAGTGCATGCTGGGACTTGTAGTATTAGGGCATTAGCACGGTGGGAGCTGTAGTACTTCAGTGTGAGCGCCCGTCTTCCGGGGACAAGAAGAGCAGGAGGGAGCATTGCATGCCGGGAGTTGTAGTTAAGGGGGGGATTGGTGTCGAGCATGCTGGGAGTTGTAGTCTTCCGCTGACTGCGACAATCTGTGGCCCGAGCGATAGGCGAGCGCGGCCTGCTGGGGCATGTAGTCAACGCGCAAGGAACGCGGAGAGCAGGGCGGACAGGGACCCGGCGGAGCACGGCACGCTGGGACCGGTAGTCATGGTGCACGGCCTAGTCATGGTGCATGGCACGCTGGGGCCTGTAGTCACATAGAGGCCATCTCTGGGAGGCTGCTGAAGCAGGGCATGCTGGGACCTGTAGTCATGGAGCGTGGCACGCTGGGACTTGTAGTCAATCGATCTGGTGCTGGAGCCCAAACCCTGGGGGACTGTCAGACCCCTATAGGGTGATCAGATGTCCTGATTTTATAGGGATAGTCCCGATATTCGTGGCTTTTTCTTACATAGCCTGTCCCGATTTTTCACACTTGCTATCTGGTCACCCTAGACCCCTATGAGCCTAGGCCGGGGGGGGGGAATGGGGGGTGTTGCTCTTCCCTCCCAGGCAGGCCTCTGTCAGGCACAGAATTTGTACCCCTCCCCCCCCCCCATGGCCCCCTTCACCTGGCTAGAGCTGCACACACACACACACCCCAAAAAAATAGAAGTCCAACTACACCTATCCTGGAGCATCAGCAGCCCTAAGGGGCAGTCATTCCAGCAGGCAGTACAGCCTGGAGAACCAGCTTCCCCAGCAATCAGGGGTGCCAGGAGCCAGAGGCCTGACAGCCCCCAAAACTACTTGTCAACTGGAACATCCCCTGGCTCATACAGGGAGCACTGACCTTCTCTTTCAAAGCGCTCCTTAAAACTCCTTCCTAGCCATGATCTTGCATAACTTTGTTCTGTCTCATCTGTATTTGACGAGCCTGGTGCTATGGGTCACCCCTGGGAGTAGGGGTTGTGGAGCTAGATTATACACACATCAACATCAGAATTTTTGACATTTTGACAACAAACAGGAACCTAACACCAAATTATACATAGAGGAAAACTGGTTGTCATTAAAAAAATCAATATCAACAGTTACCTGTGAGTACAAGGGAATGCTCTGCTATTCCAGATACCATGCACTGCATGGTAACTATTGGTAAAATGATGACTTTTTAATGTTTGCTATTGTATCTCCTGTTCTGGAGGGCAAGCAGAAGCTACAATCACGTAGTGGGTGTGCGACAGAGAAGACGCACTGCTTGGCAAGCTTGCATTTCTAGCACATGGGGAACATGGCCATGTAACAACGATTAGAGCTCTTCTGAGCTTGAGTACCTCACCCCCACCATCACATTTGTTTTTAATTTAAGGGGAAGGAGGGAATTAATTTAAGGAAATAAATTAAAAGAAATTATACAAAGAAAATTTACATCAATAAGACTATAACCGGCTTTGACATACTGGAAAGTACCAGTCGCATTGTTGTAATAAAGGACTGCAGTACACTGCTGAATGACCATTCAGAGCAGGGGGAGAAAGCAGGAAAAAGAGATATGAATGTAGGCTACCCTGCAGAGGAGAGTCTATGCCCTCTACCACTGGGCTTAACTGGCTGAACCAGGCCCCATATTTATTATTAGGTATGTAGGCCCTGATCAAAAGCCCATTAAGGTCAGTGGAAATACTCCTGCTGACTTCTATGAGCTTTAAGTTCAAAATTAATACAAGGTCCCATGGGGCGGAGGGAGTGTCATAGTATTTGCACCGTCAAAATGGGCCTTGCTAGGGAAATTGAGGAGTCTTGGACTGGAATCTAAACTTCTTGTGGTATGAACCACGTTTTCTTCAGTGTTCGATACAAGACAGAGCATTTTCAGCACTCAGCAAATACTGTAGGGATATTAAAGAAGGTACTAACAGTGATTCCCCCAAGTGACAGTGACCCCCCACAATCCGTCCCCCCACATCTTTTGGGTCTTCTGTTAAAACTTGTAAGCTACTGTGAACACTATGTTACCACCCCTGCTGTGAGATATAAGCCATTAAGTGACTTTCACTTTATTGTACCAGCAACAGCTCCTAGGAACAGATCCCCACCCTCTGTGATTAAATGGAATGTATGTTGATGAATGCTTGATGTACATGAATGGTTAGGGAGGTGCCAGCCTAGAAAGGGAGTATCCATCGGCTGAAGAAGGTGTCAAGTGGAATCAACCAGATGACACACACACACACACCCCCCCCGGAGGGCGAACTGGGATCCACCCCAGCACCTCAAAGGAAAGAAGACAGAATGGAGCCACCCACCTGCCGATTGATTTAACAGCAGCAGAATGAAACAACTTCCATGAACTAACATAGGGAAAAATCCCTATCAAACTGGACTCTGAAGAATAAGTCTTTGAGTCTATGGTTCTGCTGCCAGCCTCCAGGAGCATCAGATGAATCTGACACGGACTCGGCTCCATCCTCATAACCAAGATACCTGGCCAGTAACTTGGCATGAGCAACTTCTAGGCTGGTAACTATGACATCTATGCAGAACCTGTGTGTTTGTGTGTGTGTGAATGAATGTGAAACTGAATGAAATGTTATAGCTATAACTGACTGCTCTTACTATGATTCTTTTTATATTTACAATAAATGTGGCATCTTTGCCTTATCCCTCTTAATAAGATCCTGCTGGTTTTTATTGGTATAACAATACTGAGCAATAATGTAACCAATCCGTGCCCGATGACGACTTGACAGTGGTAAATCTGCTGCACACTACAGACACATGGAACATTACAGAGCTTCACTGGAACTCTTGTGCAGAAGCACAGGTCCCTGCCACTTCTGCTAAAAGAGAATCTTCCATAGCGGTTAGCCCTACAGAGCCTACTACACACAACTGACCAGTTCTGATTCTATCCAGTATAAGTACATACTATATACATACTAGCCAATTCCTAATAATAATAACAACAGAGCACAACAAATTAAAACACCATCAGATTGAGACAAAAACATTGTCACATCATAACACCACTTTTAGTGGTGCAGGACTCACCCCAGTTAAATCAGAATGGAAATACTGGAACGGGTGCCAACCTTACATCACTTAAGAATAATACTCTTGATGACATTTACTTTCCCCTTTAGGTTCACCACCAAGTCCAATATACACAGGTCTGGTCTGACTCCTCTGGATTGCAGTTATTGTGCCTGATTCACCTCTGCATCACTCCAGTTTTACACCAGTATGTCTCACAACATTGGGGTTTTTTCTTAACACTCCAGCTCCAAGTGTCAGGTTAGTATATATGTTGGGAAAATAACACAGCAGGGCACATTATCCAACAAGTTCTTGGAATGTATTGGAGACAATTTTTTATTTCAAAAGATGGAGAAAAGTACTAGGGGAGAGGCTGTTCTAGATTTGATTTTGACAAGTAGGGAGGAACTGGTTGAGAATTTGAAAGCGGAAGGCAGGCTGGGTGAAAGTGATCATGAAACGATAGAGTTCATGATTCTAAGAAATGGTAGGAGGAAGAACAGCAAAATAAAGACAATGGATTTCAAGAAGGCAGGCAGACTAGCCCTCATGGTAGCACAGTAACGCTTGGAAACGTAAACTCTAATGGATGAAAAAACATTAGGAAAATGAACAGGACCAAAAACATTCATTTTGAAGATTTAATGATTTTATACAATCTCATGATTTTTGGGAGCCTGACTCATGATTTTTGAATGCTTGGGGTTGACAACACTGATTTTGCTTTGCAGGATAGCTATCCAGTAAGTAAGATTAGGAATAATTTTATCCACTAGTGGCTCATTCAGATGGAAATTTTATATTTATATTTTTGGACACAAATACTTTAACCTCTCCAAAGAGAGACCATTTCATAATTTAAACTCATATTCTCTCCTTCACTTACTTTGCTACTCTAATGTTCCACATATTATGATGCCCAACAGGCTGTTCAGTGAGCATACAATAAAAGGGCAATGCAAATATCCACTGGCAACAAGAACCTGTGCATAGTAAACTGTTTGCCAGAAGCTAAGAATGGGCGACAGGGGATGGATCACTTGATGATTACCTGTTCTGTGCATTCCCTCTGAAGCACCTGGTATTGGCCACTGTTGGAAGACAGGATACCGGGCTAGATAGATCATTGGTCTGGCCCAGTATGGCCGTTCTTATGTACAGAAAGTAACACAGAAGACAAAACACTTCCCCCATGAGGTGTTTTGTTCACATCACTTCAAAATAATTAGATTATCAAATATATTTATAGTGCAAATAAAAAAAATTAAATATAAAAGGGGCCTGATTCAGCACTGTCTTGCTTTACTTGTATACCAACGTACTGACCTGTCTGTCGCTTGTGTTTAAATCAGTGCAGTTACACTGGTGTAAAACTAGAGTAACTCAGTGGTGACTGAGGCTCCAATAATCTATAATTTTAGGCACCCATTGTTGTAGTATCTGAGCACCTCCCAATCTTTAATGTATTTATCATCACAACCGCCCCGCGAGGCAGGGCACTGCTGTTATCCCTACTGTACAGATGAAAAGTGAGGTACAGAGAGACTAAGAGATTTTCTCAAGGTCATACAGGAAATCTATGGCAGAGTAAGGACATGAACCAATGTCTCCCAGGTCCTAGGTTAGTGCTTAAAAACTGGACCACTTCTAAGCTGGCCACCTGGGCCACAGGAACATGAAAAGAAATTACAGGATCAGGTCCTTCGAATATGATCAGGTAAAACTGAGTGCATTATTGATGAGGACGACAGTAGCATCTAAAGGCCCCAGCTGAGATTCAGGCTCCATTGTACGAGGTGTTGTACAAACACACAGTAAGAGACATCCCCTGTCCCAGAGAGTTTGCAATTTAAACAAGACAGACATGCAAGGGTGGAGAAAAGGCATATTATCCCATTTTACAGGTGGCAAACCGAGACACAGCAAGATTAAGTGATTTGCCCAAGAGTGCCTAAAGCTTTAACTCCTGCAACAAAGCCCAACCCTCAACATTACTAACGTCATACTAGGGTCGAAAATGGAGGACATCGATATGCATTGTCCAAAAATATTGTGTTAATTACAGTTATGAATATCCCTAGCTCTTGTGCATAGGAGAATCATCACAAGGCAGACACGGTGACTGCAAGAACCTTCGGCGTCCATAAGAAGATATGGAGATGGCTACACCTTTAACTTGTCCCCCAGAAAGTAGGTCTTTTATCTGAGGTGACTGGCATGCGGCTCCAGATAGTTTGTTAAAGGTCAATCTCTCCAAGAGAGGAATCAAAACCAAAAGAGAAGAGAAACCTAGTATCAGATGCCATACCGTGCAATTAGTAACCCTATGGATAAAAACAAGCAGGGGGTTACTTTAAATCAGGCCTGGCACACATGAGAGCTGACAAAAGCACCATGTAAGTGATGCTTTTAATCGGCACACAACATGGGTTAGTACTGACTGCTGACAGAGATACACTTATTCTAACATGCTCACATACGTGTAGTCAGATATTCATATCAGTGCAATATGGTTAATATGCCTTTATTTCAGTGTGTGCATATCCAGATATTAGATACATACATATATATTGTGGTTAGATACAGATACATAAATATTGGGATTAGATTAGACTACAGTAAAACCTGTCTCCAATGACCATGTAAGGTAGCAACAAAAACCAGTTTAATTGTTCTTAAGGAAGCAATTGAAGAATTATAAACCATGCTTTGGGAAGGGCCTTTCAGAAGAGAGCTTGACTTACAATGCTGGTGCCTGCTACAGGTTTTGCTGTGAGTGCATCTAGTTATGAAGTGCATTTTCCACACATGTGAAGGTTCTGTTTTTATAGAGCAAGAGACAAAATTTACATAAAACCTTCTAGGAGCCATTGCTCACTAAACAAAACCAGAGTGAACGGAGCACAGTTCAAACATGAGCATCTGTTACTCAGATCCCTTCAGCCACAGGAGAGCGAAGACAAAAAAAACCAAACCCGTCTCATATTCATAGCATGCTTCTCCAAACTGGAGCTGCTAAAACTGTTGCTGCTGGAGATGCCTTCATTGTTTGGGTGAGCTCCATTACTGGGAAGGAGTGCTTTAGTTTTTAGACTGGGAAAAAAAGCTTTTGGGAAAAATCAGTGGGAGTGTTCCTGTTGGGAGGTGAAGAATTAAGTCTCGATATGATTTTAAATGTGTCAACCCCTTGGGTGAGGGACTGTCTTCTAATGAGTGCGTGTACACCACCTAGCAAAGCAGGGCCCCGATCACGGTTGGCGCCTCTAGGCGTTACCATAATACAAATTATTATTAGGGCTGTCAAGTGATTCAAAAAAATCAATCACGATTAATCGCGGTGTTAAACAATAATAGAATACCATTTATGGAAATATTTTTGGATGTTTTCTACATTTTCAAATATATTGATTTCAATTACAACACAGAACACAAAGTGTACAGTGCTCACTTTATATTTATTTTTGATTACAAATATCTGTGCTGTAAAAAACAAAAGAAATAGTATTTTTCAATTCATCTCACACAAGTACTGTAGTGCAATCTCTTTATCATGAAAGTTGAACTTACAAATGTATATTTATGTACAAAAAATAACTGCATTCAAAAATATAACAAGGTAAAACTTTAGAGCCTGCAAATCCACTCAGTCCTACTTCTTGTTCAGCCAATCATTCAGACAAACAAGTTTGTTTACATTTGCAGGAGATAATGCTGCCCGCTTCTTGTTTACAATGTCACCTGAAAGTGAGACCAGGTGTTCGCATGGCACTGTTGTATCCGGCGTTGCAAGATATTTACATGCCAGATGCGCTTCAACCACCATTCCAGGGGACGTGTGTCCATGCTGATGACAGGTTCTGCTCGATAACAATCCAAAGCAGTGCGGACCGACGCATGTTCACTTTCATCATCGGAGTCAGATGCCACCAGCAGAAGGTTGATTTTCTTTTTTGATGATTCAGGTTCTGTAGTTTCCGCATCGGAGTGTTGCTCTTTTAACAACTTCTGAAACCATGCTCCACACCTCATCTCAGATTTTGGAAGGCACTTCAGATTCTTAAACCTTGGGTTGAGTGCTGTAGCTAGCTTTAGAAATCTCACATTGGTACCTTCTTTGCATTTTGTCAAATCTGCAGTGAAAGTTTTCTTAAAAACAACAATAACATGTGCTGAGTCATCATCCAAGACTGCTATCACATGAAATATATGGCAGAATGCAGGTAAAACAGAACAGGAGACATACTATTCTCTCCCAAGGAGTTCAGTCAAAATTTAATTAACGCATTTTTTTTTAACAAGCATCATCAGCATGGAAGCATGTCCTCTGGAATGGTGGCTGAAGCATGAAGGGGCATACGAATGTTTAGCATATCTGGCATGTAAATACCTTGCAATGCTGGCTACAAAAGTCCCACATGAACACCTGTTCTCACTTTCTGGTGACATTGTAAATAAGAAGCCGGCAGCATTATCTCCCATAAATGTAAACAAACTTGTTTGTCTTAGCGATTGGCTGAATCAGAAGTAGGACTGAGTGGACTTGTAGGCTCTATAGTTTTACATTGTTTTGTTTTTGAGAGCAGTTATGTAACAAAAAAAATCTACATTTGTAAGTTGCACTTTCACAGTAAAGAGATTGCATTACAGTACTTGTATGAGGTGAATTGAAAAATACTATTTTTTATAACTTTTACAGTGCAAATATTTGTAATAAAAATATAAAGTGAGCACTGTACACTTTGTATTCTGTGTTGTAATTTAAATATTTGAAAATTTAGAAAAACATTCAAAAATAGTTAATAAATTTCAATTGGTAGTCTATTGTTTAACAGTACGATTAAAACTGTGATTAATCTTTTTAATGGTGATTAATTTTTTTTTAGTTAATAGCATGAGTTAACTGCAATTAATCGACAGCTCTAATTATATTACTAATATTAGTCATTTAGATTACATGAAGCTCTGGGATGAAGTCCATGGTTGACACCTTTGCTCCTCTAGTACAATGGAACACTACCATCAGGAGTTAGAGCTTTCTCAGGGGACAATTCCAGACTGCTGAATGAACTCCCCAGGAGCTCGGCTTCATCATAAACCTCACCACCACCCGCTCTGAGTCAAAGGCACATTTCTTTGACCTGTCTTCTCTAACATAAACATATAGCAGCAGGTGAATATATATAATGAAAACAATTACAAAACAAGACACTTCTCCCCCAGGGAAGAGGATGACAGAAGAAACATGTGACACAGGTTACTCATGTTACTTAATACACTCTTGGTAGGCACTCAGATACTACAGAGATGAGCATGGTATAAAAACCTACATGGAGTAGAACAGTGATGTCTAATTGGATTATGGTAGCACTTTATTAGAAGGCCATAAGCAACCCATTGTTGGTCCCCTGAGTAAGCTATTAAGGCAGTTTTCACTGTAATCTATCTAATCAACATAATGTCTATTCAATAATACGTTAGAAGGTCACTGTCAGGCAGTTTAGTGTGAAAATGTCGGTATTGTAGAAAAGTACTTCACAAATGTTTTAGGGTTTTTTGTTCATTTGAAATTAAAACAGTATCTTTCTTTTGATCAAAGCCTTCCTCTGCTGCATTGGCAGACTTACGCATGAGAGCCGGGAAGGGAACTGGATGGGTTTATTTTTTCAAATTGTCCAAACTGAGCAAATTGCAAACTACACAAACAACCAAACACCGTAAAAAGTAAACTTTTATCAGTAAAATTCCTGTCTGTTATGATTTGTAAACACATATGCTTAACTTTATACACATAAATAGGCCCATTAAAGTAAATGGCACTACACACATGCATAAGTGTTTGAAGGATCTGGGGCTTTAATAAGCTCAGTGTAACTGGCTAGCAGAACTTTTTTGCTGACCCACCTGGTTAGCAGGTGTTAGAACCCTGCACTTGCACTGCTGGAAGTTGTGATGAATCATTGCAGCAGGTGTGTGGCTCATATGTCCCAGGTGGTGATAAAGAGAGCCTCTAGGAAGAGGAATCTAGGACAGAAAAGGCCCCAGAGGGAAACTCTAGTGACAGTTAATCACAGGGAAGCAGCTTCAGCAGAAATACATGTTGTGTTATTGTTTCTGAGTTACCAACAAAGCCAGTCCCCTGGCAGGGGCTGGGGGTAGATGCTAGTTCAGCGGCTGTTGCTCTGATGAGGACAGGATAGGTATTCAGTCCATTTACATACAGTTCCCGCTTCCCTCTCCTGGCTGACTTGTGGGCCTGTTAGCCTTTTCAGATTTCTTTGATGTATTTGTTTGTTTTCCCCTCACTTGAGATTCTCAGTCTGAAAAGAACAGACTAGAGTCCCTCTCCCACAAGAATTTCACTTGCAGAGTACAGGTTGAGGGATACATAGGAAAATAGTGAATGATCACAGATGAAACCGAAGTCTAAGGGGCTATCTGTGACCACCTCCTTTTCAGCTATAGGCCAAGATGCTGGGACTGGACAGGGGATGGATCCCTTGATGATTGCACTGTTCTGTTCATTCCCTTGAAAGCGTCTGGCATTGGCCACTACCAGAAGACAGGATACTGGGCTAGATGGACCATTGGTCTGACCCAGTATGGCCGTTCTTATGAGACAGCAGAATGTTCTTGCGCCTATTGGACTTAGCATGCAACTTAGCCCTGATCTGATATAGTATTGCTTTTCATCCACAGATCTCGAAGCACTTGGCAAAGAAGGGTATTATTATTATTTGTCTTACCACAGCGTCTAGGAGCCCCAGTCATGGAGACCTCAATGACTCTTTTTCTGCTCTCAATGACTCTTTTTCTGCTCTAAATGCCAACTGCCAATCCTTTGTCATGGACCAGGACCCCAGGGTGCCAGGCACTGTACAAACACAGAACAGAGACAGTCCCTGCTCCATCCCTTCCAACTGCCAATCCCATCCAAGTTGCCAGCTCCAGCTGACTGAGCTGAGTCAGAAATCACCTGGAATAATTCCACCTCCATCTGATACAGAAAAAGCTATTATCTGCATGAACATCTAACCTCGGGGGCATTTCACTGTCACCCCACAGCCACCCAAGATCCATTTCCTATGGATCTCTTCCCCATCTCAGGAATGGATTGGCGCATGTCATTTAAAGCAGGAAGGTGGCATTCTGCAGCAATGAGTCAAGAGACCTGGGTTCTCTGCCAGTGACTCCCTAGCAAAGTCACTTAAATCCCAGGTTTCAAATTGGAATAATACTGACACAGAGTGCTGAGATCTAGGAAAACGGAAAGTATTATTGTTCCTATTGACAGTGTATAAACAAGAGCTAGGAAGAATTTAATAAGGCTCAGAGAGTTGAATTTACTTCCCTAGAAAGTCAGCGACAGACTCAGGAGTTCTAAACCCAGCCCTTTGATCTAACCATTCCCCTCCTCATTTTCCCTAGGGCACAAAGACATCTTGGGCTCAGACCATAAGTGTACTATCCTCCTGAGCAGTGTGATTCGCTCCGTCACATAAAGTCCTTTAGCTGGGCATATCTATGTATTTCCTGACGTCCTCTCCCCTTACTCAGCTTTCTTTAGATGCCTCCAAGTTGTTCTATCTTGCAGTTTACAAGGCAGTGCAATAACATGCACTGATCGTCCAAGCCCTGGGCGCATGGGACCCCAGTAATGAGTGAGTGTTGAGAGAAGGCGGAATCAGTCAGCGCTACGCTCGGCTGATGCGGCAACTCCTGGTGTCGGATGCCATCAGGTGGTCGAGGGACCTCTACTTAGAACACATCCACTGGACATCGGCAATACCAGGAGGGACGAGCTGGAGTGCCAATGAGAAGCACAGTCGGGAAAGTATCTGAAATACTTTCCTCATGGACTGTATTTTCTAAATGGACAACCTACCCTCAATTCTCAATTACCGAGGGACAATCTTCACTCATTGCTATATTTGCTTTCCACAACCAACTCTCTCTATAACTTTTCATGAGTGATGTACCCGAATATTTGGATGCTAATATCTAAACTGTATTTTTAAATTTATTCACCTATATTTGGGTTATTGCTGATTATGCACTATATGTATTTTAAGACTTTTAAAGCACATTTTGTATTTGTGGATAATCCAAGCATTATACCCAGATGTACAGACACCTTTCTTAACTTCTGTACTATATAATTTTTTAACATTAGCTTTAATAAAAAATTTAATTTGATCCTGACATCTTATTTCCTGTGTTAATTGTCTCCAGAATCTGTTTGAACTATTTCATGTGTGTGACTTCTGTTTGCGCACTGTAATAGTGAAAGCAAATATGCTAACAACATCCAGGAGCGAATTGCTTTCTCCAAGTCTCATAAGTATGCATGAACTTCATTAATAAATATCCCAAAATAAGCATTTGCATTGCACATATCCACACTGGGAAAGGAACAATTGTTTTATCTTAGCATTTATTGTTCGCCATTAAGAAAACAAATCACTATATGATGTGTGTTTGGAAGTCTTTCTTCCTAGCAGCTGTGAACTATAGCAATATAGAATTCTCACAGGGCCAGATCCTCTGCTGGTATAAATCAGGACAGCTCTGCAATGGAGCTATGCTGACTTATGCCAGCTGAGAACGTGGCCCATTATTTATAACTGAGCATTTTTGCACAACCAAATTCTGCAACAGATCTGCACCAGGCAACTGTCTGGGGATTCCTCCCCCCCCACATACACACCCCAAAAAAATGAAGTTTGACTTTCCGGCTGCCCAAATTGTGTCCTGCCCCTAACTGCAGCTCTTTGAAGCCACATGATGTCCTTGTGAATGACAGGGGATCAGAAAGGATGGTCTGGTGGCCTGATCACAGGCCTGGGTAATAGGAACTGAGGAGTTCTAATCCTAGCTCTCCTGTCAAATTATTCTTGACTGGACATTGTTTTTAAATACCCAGCTATTCCCCACAACTCCTTCCTTTTTAACAGTATGCCCAGCCATACCACCCATCTCCTCCAGTTAATCATTTTACCATGCTTCCCTTAGCCTCTACTCTTCCACAGCAGAGGGGAGGGATAGCTCAGTGGTTTGAGCATTGGCCTGCTAAACCCAGGGTTGTGAGTTCAATCCTTGAGGGAGCCCTTTGGGGCAAAATCAGTATTTGGTACTGCTAGTGAAGGCAGGGGGCTGAAATCAATGACCTTTCAGGGTCCCTTCCAGCTCTATGAGACAGGTATATCATCTGTCCACTATGATTTAGCCAGATCTTCCGCTGGAAGCAGCTCCACTGAAGTCAGTATAGAGACACCAATTTACACCAGCGGAGGATCTGGTGCTCTGGTTTGTTGACCTGTGGTGGGCGGGAGACCCTGGGAGGGAGAGGGAGGAGCTGATTGGCGGGGGCACTGGCAAGTGGGAGGTGCTGGGAGGGAGTGGGAGGAGCTGATCAGCAGGGCCACCAGTGGGTGCTGAGCACCCACTATTTTTTTTCCATAGGTGCTTCAGCCCCAGAGCACCCACGGAGTCGGCACCTTTGCAGGTGGGGTTGAGTAACTCCTCGACTCACAGCCTATAGAACACAAAGGCTATGTGATGGGGCCAGGGCCGGCTCCAGCTTTTTTGCCACCCCAAGCGGCAAAGAAAAAAAAAAAAAGATAAAGCCGCGATCGGCGGCACTTCGGCGGCAGCTCTACCGCGCTGCTTCATTCTTCGGCGGAAATTCGGCGGCCGGTCCTTCCCTCCAAGAGGGACTGAGGGACCTGCCGCCGAATTGCCGCCAAAGACCCGGATGTGCCACCCCTCTCCATTGGCTGCCCCAAGCACCTGCTTCTGCGCTGGTGCCTGGAGCCGGCTCTGGATGGGGCAGAGAGGTGGCTTCGAGCAGGGACATTTTTGCACAGGAGCTGGGGACTGCCCAGCGGAGCAGCAGCCTGGCTGAAGGTCCTGAAGAGAGAACGGCTTGCCCAGAGCTCTGAAAGGGCTGATCTATCCATTCAAACTTTGCTGCCTGGCCTCATCCGTTCTCCTTCCAAGCAATCACAGCTACTACATGGGGTGAATCCTCCTCCTGCCCTTGCAGCTGTGGAGGCTCTGCCAGTGGGGAGGTGGGTGTGGGGCTGGACAGGATTCAGAGGGTGAGAGTTCCCCTGGGCAGTGCAGTGCTTAGCTCTGCAGGATGAGCTGTGGGAAGGCTAGGGCTGGGGTCAGAAAATCCACTTCCCCGAAGAAAGGGCATGGTGGGAGTTACAGACTGCAGCTTCATGGCTATAGCAGCAGCCAGAGAGCTGCTCCACAGCCTGGAGAGGGGATTTTTTTCCTCTCAAGCCATTGCAGTGTCCTGCCCAGCTAGGGTGACCAGATATCCCATTTTTAAAGGGACAGTCCCGGTTTTTGGGACTTTTTCTTATATAGGTAACCTATTACCCCCCACACACACTCCCGTCCCGTTTTTTCACAGTTGCTATCTGGTCACCCTATGCCCAGCCCAGTGCTTGAGCTGTGTGCTGCTACTGAGGATTTGAGCCTGTACATGCATATTGCAAATAGAGAGAGACTAGGTAAGTTCAACCAGAAGCTAATGGGCCTGATGCAAGAATCACTGGGTAAAATCCTGCAACCTGTGTTGTGCAGAAGGTCAGACTAGATTATCCTGATGGCCCCTTCCGGCCTCCAAATTTATGAAGAGCATGAGTCTGGATCCACTGATTTCTCTCCCAATGAAATAAACAATCTACCCCGCAGACCAAACCCTTTCTGAATGCTTGGAAGTTGGAGCAATATTTTGCAACTCGCACAATGCCTTCATTCAATGCTGTTCAGATGAATATAATAAGCACTGAGAGCCCGAGTCAGTGTAAGACATTTGCCAGCAATATGCAGATGTACACTTGACTCCACAAGCATTGCAGGTCATACTTGGTGTAACTCCAAAAAGCATCCGTCTCTGCCATGGGCAGAATCGTTCAGTGGCAAGCAATGCTTTGTATCTCTCTCGATTTCACAAAGATCACACAGCAGCAGGGAAGCTGTCAGAGATTCAGGAACAAATCAATATGCGACTCCGACCCAAGGACGCAGCCCCCTGCTTCTCTCATCTCTGACTATGGAGCAAGTGTCCTGCGGGCAGGGCAAAGTACCGGATTCACACCTGAACTGTATATCGCATATGATCTGGACCTGCTGGGGCAGGATTGGGACAGGGCAATAAGCATCTTTTGGCAGAGGCTCAGAAACTGTGTGTGTCAGGCCCATAAAAAGATTGGAAGCTCCAAGGGCAATATCTACCCCCCCACAAATTTACCTCTCTCTAGTGGATCTGAAAGATGTGTCCTACCTAGCAATACTGCAGGACAAGCTTTCTGTTATGGCCCCTGGAGCTCCTGCAATCAACAAGCCAAGACCCGCCAGCTTTATTGTTTGCACTGCCTGAGTGTTCCCTCAGCACTGATTAAACTCCCAAAGTCATGTCCCAGCATCCAACAGTCTCAGAGTAAAACCTGGAATGGATTCTTTGGGGCTTGTCTCGTCTTTAATTGCTCCGGAGTCCCAGGGAAAAATTCAGTGGGAAGGCCCCCAGGAGCTAATTCTTGTATTGCCGCATTGGGGAATGGAGCTGAGATGGAAGCATGCTGGGGTGGGGAAGCAGAATGACTGTGGTTTGTAGTGCCAAAGACTCGCTCTGAGATCAGGGCCACACCGTGCAACGTCTCTGCCCCCAAAGAGCTTACAAATGATACACGGGTCCAGAGAGGTGAAGTCACTTGTTCAAGGTCACAGCAAGTCACTGGCCGAGCTGGGCCCCGAATCCAGGTCTCCTAAATCCTACTCCAGGATCCCATCTATTGGGACACACTGACTTTGGCTCAGGACCCTCCTGGGCTAGAAACCGAACCCGTGAAACGCTAGGTTGTTCAGCTAGGACAGGGATGATGAGTGCAGGGAAAGGCCTGACTAGAGAAAAATAGAATGAGCTGGCACCTGAGAGCCAGTCAATGAAGGTGACCAGCCTACTTTCACTGTGGAAGCTCAGCCAAGGGCAAAGGCTCAGATTTTAGGGTGCACCCAAATCCCATTGACTTCCAGTGAGAGCTGGGCACATAACTCACTTAAATCCCCACCAAAGAGATGGTGAAGAGTAAACTGGATTGTAGCAGGGCACGGACTCACCGTCACAGTGACTCCTGCTGGTCGTCCAGGAATTAGCTCAATTCCAGCACTCTGAGCACCTCCTGCTGGCCGATGTCTCACCTGCCACAGGCCCCGTGTCCCCCCTGGATCCCGGTGCCCCTTACCTTGGGGTTCTGCCCTATGGCAGTCCCCACACTCTGGGTCTCCCCTCTGAGGGGGCCCCCCAATTCCCTATACCCACCTTGCCTCAGGGGCTACTGCCAGTCATCATCTAGCTCCCCTTTCTCTGGGGAAAACTGCAGTCTGTGATGGCCACTCATCATTGACAAGGGGGTTGAACCTGCGGCCTTTCCCTGCAGCCCCAGTACCTCCCCTGGCCTTTAGCCAGGCCTCAGCCTGGGGACTCACTTGGCCCAAGCTCCCCAGCATAGGCGCCAACTCCGTGGGTGCTCCGGGGCTGGAGCACTCACAGGGAAAAATTGGTGGGTGCTCAGCACCCACCGGCAGCTCCCCGCCCGCCCCCCTGCCCAGCTCACCTCTGCCTCCGCTCCGCCGCCACCTCCTTCCCTGAGCGCGCCGCCTGCCCGCTTTTTCCCCCTAGCTCCCAGCGCTTGCGCCACGAAACAGCTGTTTCGCGCGGCTGGGAGGGAGGGGGGAGGAGGGGGAACGCAGAGCGCTTGGGGAAGAGGCGGGGCCGGGGCGGGGATTTGGGGAAGGGGTCCAATAGGGGCAGGGAGGGGCGGAGACTTTGGGAAAGGGGTTGGAATGGGGGCAGGGCAGGGGCGGGGAAAGGGTGGAGTTGAGGCAAGGCCGGGGGGGCACGAGCACCCACCGGCGCCTGGGAAAGTTGGTGCCTATGGTCCCCAGCTCTGCCTGCCCTTTCCCAGCACGGCTCTGCTTGAGGTACCCTGTGCTCCCACACAGCTAGGTCCTTCCCACTCCCAGGCTGGAGTGAGATTGACCCAGCACTTCCCTTAGCCCTTATATCAGGGCCAGCTGTGGCCTGATTGGGTGTGACCACAGCTGTGGCTGCTCTTAACCCCTTTTCTAATTGGGTCCCAGCCACAGCCCTCTCCAAGGGCTGCTTTTAACCCCTGCTCTCCTGGAGTGGGGCAGCTGCCCCACTACATGGATGTTTCAAATTCCTTCTCTTTTAGTAATCTGTGGTCTCATTAGTAATAATCTCGAGGGAAAGCTGTTGTTTCTAATCCTTTTTGACCTTCTTGACCTGCAAAGGGCCGATGGCGATTTTATGTTGTGTCCTGCTCCCCCACCACCTTTATTCTGCCCTCGCTAGCTTTTGCCAATCACGAAGGAATAACCACATGACTCGTTAGTCGGCGGGGAAAATACACCTCACAGGTGACTGGGGCTTGGTACTGCCATTGCCTATGTTAAGGGTTCTTTTTGTTGGGATGACGACGGGTGGGCTTGTCCTCTCTAGGCAATCAGAAGGGCAACACGGTTCTTCATGCTGATTTGTTTCCGGCATGGAACCCTCCTGCATTTTCAGTGCAGTTCACCCCACAGCTTGTTGTGCACAGTGGTCATAATACACATGGATCCTTTGCACCTTCTCTCAGAGAGGCTCAAAGGGCCTTACAGTCATTCATGAATGAAGTGCCTGACCTCTATTTACCCACCTGTCAAAGCACAATGAGCCCTTGGCCTTTAGCCCCAGACTCCTCCTGGGACGTTCCTCACTACAGTCACCTCGTGCCCTGCCCCCCAAAGCACATTTCCAAGAGTATAGTAAACAGAGTTCTGATGACACCACAATGCGGATGCTAGAATCAGGCAGCCAGGCATCTAAGAGCTACCATTTGTACCTGCAAAGTGAAAGCAGTTAAAAAAAAATCAGGCCCTTAAAATAGTAGGCCAACTGTATTAATTTTTTTCGATAGCATGAAAACAGGACAATACAGCAATATTTTAATGATCACTTGCAGTTTTAAATACACTATGTCCTACATTTGCTCCAACCTATAACAAACACAGAGTACATTGGTTTTTGTTCCCTCTGGGTTATACTTCTGTTCTTCCCCCCCCTTTGGAATAAACTTGATGTCCTATCTCCCTGCCAACTGGGGACAGCAGCCAACCAGAACCCATTAGTGCAATGCTACAGATTTTCAGCACCATGAAAATCTGCTGCCATTTTAAATAGAGCATCTATTTATTTCAGTCAGCAGCATGTCCTTTTGCTGTCAAGGAGACAAATTATTCCAGTCCTATGGCAGAGCTCACAGTATGAGGGAGAAAAAGCTTTGGGAACTATTATACCAAACTGTGGAATACATCGAGGTTCAAACTAGTACTAGCCGATAGCCTGGAGCAAGTAAAAATTTCCGCCAAACTATTACCCTTCCAAAGGGAGTCTTGTTATTAATTCATTGTAGAACAAAGCATCTGGCCCAACCCTGAAGCCTGATTTCCAAACATGCCTCTTTCTAAAAGGCTTAGCACGACTGGATTGTTTTGATATCTGATTATCGCTCTGTGTGTTTGGGGAGGGGGTTTGCTGAGCGGAGACCTGAGATAGAATCACGATTTAGCCCCTTTGTAATCAACCTGCAAGCAGCTGGATTAACGTAATTCCTTCTGATGCTCAACTCAGTAAACCCAGCGCTGGAGGAAAGGGAGGGGAGAGAAAGAGCTTTATATTGAAAACCTGCCTGGAGTGTAGGACTTTTGTATTTAGGGCTGCCAAATGCTTATTAAACATCTTCATTATTATCATCATCAACCCAGCCTTTGACTATAAATAACCAGACTTGTATTTTAAGCCTTGTAACACCAGCCAGCCGCTGGGGATTTCCCTTGCTAAGTCGCCTTGGGCTAGATTGTTTCCCACATACAAACAGTGCAGTGTGAAAAAAGCGTTCCCGCCTCCGGTGCAATGAAAAGACCGCTCAGAAAAGCTTTGTATTTCATTCCTTTAAAATTGCCTGTGAGAGAGTATATGCATTTACACGCACACGGGTATGTTAAATACTGTGGGAGCAGATGTGTGTGTCCATAATTTATATTGTTGCCCCTTTGGACCCAAGTAGTTTGGCAATATTTGGTCCCTTGTCGGACTGTTTCTGTTAACAGAAGAAATTGATAGATGAGGGCGGTAAAGTCTTTGGTGCAACACCATTTATTTACAAAGAACGTTCAAAGTCCTGTTTCCCTGAACGTAGTAGGAACAAACAACAGCAGGCAGTTTCCTGGCTCCCAATTTCCAAGCCTGCCTTTCTGGCCAGTCCTATGCCCCAAGGTGCTCTGTCACCAGGGCCGGCTCCAGGCACCAGCCGACCAAGCACGTGCTTGGGGCGGCACCCTGTAAGGGGCAGCGCTCGGGGGGGTTGTTTTTGGTTCGGCGGGGCGGCGCTCGGGGGGGGTTGTTTTTGGTTCG
>QXTE01000147.1:2754112-2995802 GCA_003942145.1 Platysternon megacephalum
GCTTGGAAAAGAGAAGACTAAGGGGGGACATGATAGAGGTATATAAAATCATGAGTGATGTTGAGAAAGTGGATAAGGAAAAGTTATTTACTTATTCCCATAATACAAGAACTAGGGGTCACCAAATGAAATTAATAGGCAGCAGGTTTAAAACAAATAAAAGGAAGTTCTTCTTCACGCAGCGCACAGTCAACTTGTGGAACTCCTTACCTGAGGAGGTTGTGAAGGCTAGGACTATAACAATGTTTAAAAGGGGACTGGATAAATTCATGGTGGCTAAGTCCATAAATGGCTATTAGCCAGGATGGGTAAGAATGGTGTCCCTAGCCTCTGTTCGTCAGAGGATGGAGATGGATGGCAGGAGAGAGATCACTTGATCATTGCCTGTTAGGTTCACTCCCTCTGGGGCACCTGGCATTGGCCACTGTCGGTAGACAGATACTGGGCTAGATGGACCTTTGGTCTGACCCGGTACGGCTTTTCTTATGTTCTTATGTTCTTATGTAATGGCTAGCCAACTACAAAAGCAGTTTCTCCTCCCTTGGTGTTCACACCTCAACTGCTAAAAGAGGACCTCACCCTCCCTGATTGAACTAACCTCGTTATCTCTAGACTGATTCTTGCCTGCATATTTATACCTGCCTCTGGAAATTTCCACTACCTGCATCCGACGAAGTGGGTATTCACCCACGAAAGCTTATGCTCCAATACGTCTGTTAGTCTATAAGGTGCCCCAGGACTCTTTGTCGCTTTTTACAGATCCAGACTAACACAGCCACCCCTCTGATAGTTTATGGTGTATCCCTGGCTCATGTCTGCAGGGCCGGGCAGTTCACAGTATGGGGTGTATGAGTTCCAGCACGCATGGTAACTCCCAGGCGGGGACACTCCAGGCACATACTAGAAGGTAGCTAGCTCACGTTAACGTAACCCTGTTTAAAGAGGATGCAAACGAGGGACCTTTTAGTTCGCGCCCACACACGGAAATTCCGCCCGTACTAGCATGCTGTGCTGTCAGTTCACACCCCAACTCCAAACTGGGGGGCTGTGTAGACAAGCCCTTCTGCTCGCCCAGCTGTGAAATGTGGGTAATTGTATTTATAACAGACACTCCTTTGTAATTAAAGCTGATGCCAGGACTAGATTGTAGAGTCACCATGAGCCCTAAGGGGAAGCACATAGTTGCAGTTCTCCAGGGCCTGAACTATGATTCAGGGACAATCTGATCCTTGATTTCCCCCCTCGCTCCATGGAGGAGGCAATCTGTGTGTTGGGGGGTTCACTTAGGGGCCAGCAGACAGGCTGCAGCTCAACAGTCTCTAAAGTCCTGGGAGGGCTTATGGGCCAATTTACAGTCTGTCCTTCTACGGATTGCCCCGGTCAGGACTCTTTGTCGCTTTTTACAGATCCAGACTAACACAGCCACCCCTCTGATAGTTTATGGTGTATCCCTGGCTCATGTCTGCAGGGCCGGGCAGTTCACAGTATGGGGTGTATGAGTTCCAGCACGCATGGTATCTCCCAGGCGGGGACACTCCAGGCACATACTAGAAGGTAGCTAGCTCACGTTAACGTAACCCTGTTTAAAGAGGATGCAAACGAGGGACCTTTTAGTTCACGCCCACACACGGAAGTTCCGCCCGTACTAGCCAATTTACAGTCTGTCCTTCTACGGATTGCCCCGGTCAGTCTAGAGGTGGAGGGAATGGCAGGGGGACCCAGGCCCTCCCACTCCACCAGGTCCCAGCACACGGCCGAAGGGAGGAGGGGTGGGGAATGTTTCTGTCTTCTCTAGCTGACACCCCAGACCAGCCTCCCCTGGGCCACTTGCTACCCCCAGTGTTCTCTTCAATTTGGGGTGTGGTCATAGCCCTCTGCTCCCCTCCTTGCAGAAGGTTGTTCAAGCAGTTGCAGCAATTCAGACCGTCCACTGGGGCTCCCCAGCTCCCTTCCCAGCAGTTTCTCACTGGTCTGGGAGAATGGGAAAGAAAGAGGGGTCAGGCCCCGAGCTGCCCACCACCTAGGCCTTACCCACACTCTAGGGCAGGGGTGGGCAAACTACGGCTTGTGGGCTGGATCCAGCCGGTGAGCCGTTTTAAGCCAGCCCGCAAGCTCCCGCTGGGGAGTGGGCTCTGGGGCTTGCCCCGCTCCAGCCGGGGCACTGGGCCGGGGGCCGCTCCGGCGCTCCAGCCAGGGCGTGGGGTTGGGGGCCACACCACGTGGCTCCCGGAAGCAGCCATATGGCCCCGCTCCGAGGGTCGGGGGTCGATACACGCATAGGAGCCGGTGAAGGGACATGCTGCTGCTTCCGGGAGCCGCTTGAGGTAAGCGCCGCTTGGAGCCTGCACCCCGAGCCTCTCCCCACGCCCCAACCCCCTGCCCCAGCCCTTATTCCCCTCCCACTCTCCAAACCCCTTGATCCCACCCTCCTGCACCCCAAACGTCTCATCCCCAGACCCACCCCAGAGCCCGCACCCCCAGCCAGAACCTGCACCCCTTCCCGCACCTCAACCCCAATGTTGTGAGCATTCATGGCCCGCCGTACAATTTCTATTCCCCGATGTGGCCCTCAGGCCAAAAGTTTGCCCACCCCTGGTCTAGGGCCTTCCCCTGCAGATTCCTCTGTCCCAGAAGGTACTAATTGACTTCCTTCCTGCAGATAGCCTCTCCTTCACTCTTCCTCCAGCTTGACAACCGTATCCCATTTTAAGCAGATCCTCCATTGGAAGCATGCTCTGCAGCTGCTGAGGGGCGAGGTTTTCGGGGCCCAGTACTGCTCCATCACCCCTTTAGTCTTAGTGAGGGGCCTGTAAAGCCTATGACACACTGCCAGCTCTTTCCCTGGTGCAAATGACTTCTGTGCATTGGCTCAGGTGTGTTGGCTGGAGGGTTTTGTGTGGTGTGTGTGTGTGTATATATGTGTCAAGGCTCTGCCCCCCCAACCTCTTCCCATGATACAATTAGCCTGAACAGAGAAGTAAGTGGGTGCCTTGTATTCCCTTCTTCTCCTGGGCAGATAACATGGATCACAATGTTAGCAACCTTTATGGAACTTGGAGAGAGGAGCTCAGGTTGAAGAACTTGCAGGAGGCACCAGGAAGGCAATCTGTGTGCACATGGCTGGAATATTAGCTGCAGTCACAGCATCTCTGTAAATAGTTATCTTAATAAAGAGCCATTTAGTTTTACAAGCATGGAGTCCTCTCATGTTATTACCCAGCATGAGGTGCATGAAACTACAACTGTGTCCTAAGATTTTACTTACAGGAAAATATTACTTTGTTTTCCAGGCATATGATTTAAACTTCATAGGCCTGGTTCTCTTTACACTTATACGGTGTAAATCAGGAGGCACTACATTGAGGTCAAGGGAGTTACAATGGTGTAAGTGAGAGCAGAGACAGGCCTTGAACTCTGTACAGTAATATACAGCTGTGCAAACATTGTCTACCCAGTGCAAGGGAGGAGAGAATTCTGAGTTGGTTGCATCTCACGCCCACTTGGCGCAGGTGTAAATGATAGCCCAAGGTAGAATGCAGTGGAGACTTGAGCCCTAGCTTCCCTCTCAACCTCTACCCATCTGCTTGTGAGTCTCAGGCCCTTTCAGAGGTGAGAACGTGCCATTGTTTTAAATTCCTCAGGTAGAAGAATCAAACTGTCCCATCGTCAAATTTTATGATAGGAGTTTCCCCATTTCCCTGCCTTTCTATGAGCCTGTGACAGGTTCCTAAAGGAATTTAATTATCTGCCTCTGTGGGGTGTATCTATTCGGGGTGCAGAGATGTGCATCTACTCTGTACAAACATTGTTCAGGTAGAAAGTCTTCCAGTTTGGGAAGGCTGGAGAATTCACTTCACTAGACGCAGCCCCTGAGTATGGAACACAAGGCCTGATTATTTATGGACATAATGGGAGGCACAGCCATGAATGCCATGCAGGCTGGAGAGTTCATGCAATCCCTGCCATCTCAGGTAGTGAGAAGGGCTCTGATAATGCAGCGCTATGACAGCTTGTCACAGCAGAGGCTTTTCCAAACCACCGGGGGAGATTCAAGAGTTCAGGAGCTGGGAGTTGAATCAGTGAACTTCAAATGGAGCCGGGTTATCAGCCATGAGTCAGCCAAGCACTGAGGGCTTGATCCTGCCTCATTCAAATCACGGAGAGCTTTGCCACTGACCCTAGTGGGAGGAGGATCAGACCCTGAAGCACATGCTCGACGTTAAGCTTGTGAGTAATTCCATCCTGATCCAGGAAAGCACTTAGGGCCAGTGTAATGGGGTGGCACCCACCTCTTGCGAGTGTCCCCTGGTCGAGTGCGTGCGTGCCTGCAGTTCTCTCACTTTCCTCCACTCACGGTGCACCGTCGGCCGCTGCACTTGTCAGGCGGGTCTTCGGTGACTCAGCCCTCTGGCCGAGTCACCCACAATCCATGTGCAAACAACCCACTTCTGGGGTACACTGTCCAACTGGGCCTATCTCAAATCCCTCAGTAATGTCCTGTAGCCCTCCCCGGGCTCAGTCCCTTCACAGTCCAACAGGGCCCACCATGGTACCCCTCTGTTGGCAACATCTCTGTAGCCCTCCCTGGGCACAAGTCCTCAGTCTGACCAGCAGGGTCTATCTCAGTACCCTAGTGGGCCAGCTTGTGTGCAAAGGTTCCTGCTCTGGGATGGAGCAGCAACCCCCAGGGCTTCCTCCCTGGAGAGTCTTCGCCTGCCCTTCAGTCATAGAATCATAGAACTGGAAGGGACCTCAAGAGGTCATCTAGTCCAGTCCCCTGCACTCGTGGCAGGACTAAGTATTATCTAGTCCATCCCTGACAGGTGTTTGTCCAACCTGCTCTTAAAAATCTCCAATGATGGAGATTCCACAACCTCCCTAGGCAATTTATTCCAGTGCTTTTCGTCGGTAAAACTTTTGTCGTTCGGGGGGGGGTGTGTTTTTGTAACACCCTTGAATGACAAAAGTTTTGCCGACGAAGTGCCAGTGTAGACAAACCCCCTGGGAGACTGATGTGCAGAGGTCACAGCAGAGAGGCAGGTGGCAGCACAAGGTGACTGACAGTCGGCCAGCGAACGAGGAGCGAGCGGAACAAGTGGCTGGCAGGGCGGGCAGCCAGAGCAAGTGCTCAGATGGCAGAGCAAGCAAGGCGTCTTCTTCTGCGGGTGGGAGGTGAACTCACACAGATGCACCGCTGAACCCTGGGTCCTCACTGACCAAGGACAACCGCTGTGAGTGGGGTATGGTGAGGGAGCAGAGAGGGGCACAGAAACGGAACATTTGGTTGTAGAACTCAAGAACACGAGGCGGCAGGCTCTGCCCCACGCACTCTGGGGTGGGGGTCCTGCTCACAGTTCTATGTTTATGAATCCTGCTTGTGGCATTTTCCCTAATTAATGCCGGGTGACTTCCCCCCTTTCAGTAAAAGTTTATTTTCTACGCTCAGACTCTGTGCTTGCGAGTGGGAAAGTTTTGCCTCTCAGAGGCGCCCAGGGGTGGTGTGGAATTTTCCCAGGTTACTGGGTGGAGGCTCGAGCCGGTTCTGTGTTGTGTTGTTGAAAAGGAACCCCTAGGTATTGAACCCGGCCCTGGTTGCTGCCAGCTCCACCTGGCGGAAGGGTTACACTTAAAATTAGGCATGCACACATGCTTAAGAGCCTTCCTGGACTGGAACCTTAAGCATTTACTTAAGGTTCCATTGGGATCGATGGAGTTTCATGGGAAATCAATGTCTCTGGGCCATTAGAAGAGACATATAGGCACAAGCACAGAAAGAGAACACAACATGGTGTGGGGCGGTGTAAAAGTCTGACTGGCATGAATTTGGCATGGCTGCCTTACTTACAAGACATACAGCAATGAGTGAGTAATAGAGATCATCCCAAACTTCGGAGACTGGGGAGAAGACCAGGAGACAAAGCAAAAGAAGGAAGAAGATGGAAAGTTATACACAATCTGAATGTCNCCAGCCAGAGCAAGTGCTCAGATGGCAGAGCAAGCAAGGCAGGCGTCTTCTTCTGCGGGTGGGAGGTGAACTCACACAGATGCACCTCTGACCCCTGGGTCCTCACTGACCAAGGACAACCGCTGTGAGTGGGGTATGGTGAGGGAGCAGAGAGGGGCACAGAAAAGGAACTTTTGGTTGTAGAACTCAAGAACACGAGGCGGCAGGCTCTGCCCCACGCACTCTGGGGTGGGGGTCCTGCTCACAGTTCTATGTTTATGAATCCTGCTTGTGGCATTTCCCCTAATTAATGCCGGCTGACTTCCCTCCTTTCATTAAAAGTTTATTTTCTACGCTCAGGTGCTGTGCTTGCGAGTGGGAAAGTTTTGCCTCTCAGAGGCGCCCAGGGGTGGTGTGGAATTTTCCCAGGTTACTGGGGGGGGGCTCGAGCCGGTTCTGTGTTGTGTTGTTGAAAAGGAACCCCTAGGTATTGAACCCGGCCCTGGTTGCTGCCAGCTCCACCTGGCGGAAGGGTTACACTTAAAATTAGGCACGCACACATGCTTAAGAGCCTTCCTGGACTGGAACCTTAAGCATTTACTTAAGGTTCCATTGGGATCGATGGAGTTTCATGGGAAATCAATGTCTCTGGGCCATTAGAAGAGACATATAGGCACAAGCACAGAAAGAGAACACAACATGGTGTCGGGCGGTGTAAAAGTCTGACTGGCATGAATTTGGCATGGCTGCCTTACTTACAAGACATACAGCAATGAGTGAGTAATAGAGATCATCCCAAACTTCGGAGACTGGGGAGAAGACCAGGAGACAAAGCAAAAGAAGGAAGAAGATGGAAAGTTATACACAATCTGAATGTCTTTCTAAAAGAGATTCTCTAGCTCAATCCCAAATTATAGGGTTGTTGCAGGAATCACTGGGTGGAATTCCACAGCACTGGGTCAGACTAGATTATCAGAATGGCCTTCCCTGACCTTAAAAATTGATTCATCTATTAAGGACTGAAGTGTGGTCCTTGGGATTCATAAAGGTGAACTGAAGTACTCCTTATATTTCCCCAAAGAAAGGAAGAAATTAATTTTAAAATTGTTTAAAGAAGACAGGTAGGTTTCTAGTCACTTTCACATTCTGGTTCTTATACACAAGTACAAAGGTGTGATGCTGGGGTTCCAAATATAATTCCATAAATGTTTACAGAGAGGGCTGGTGGCAAGGCACCACTTATTATTAAGGTTGTCTGTCACTGCCCATTAGACAGCCCTGGTTTTGGTTCCTTATAATTTTTCCAAACTTCAGCTGTTTGGGCTGAAATGTTATGCGACAGATGTCTGCCTCCGGCTGAATTTAGGAAGAAAATTTCAGCCCCAATTGGTCAGTTATTTCTGAGAACTAGGTTAGAGAAAAATGTGTTGTTTTGCCCAGATTAAATAATTCGGGTGGTCTTTTTCTTTGAGACGTTCTAGTACTCCCATGCTTTGGAGCCAGGACTTGAAAGTTGGCAAGGGGGCAGCCTTTGTGCAAGGGATGTGGTGTCATTCCTGTGAAAAACCACTCAAATCGGGCCAAGTTATAAGCCTGAAAAAGAAGATGACAGAAAAAATCAGTTTGTGCATGCGCAGTAGAGACCTGCTAGCATTTCGCAGCTCAAGTCCCCCAAAATTCCATCTGCACTGGGCATGTGCCAGCCCAAACAGGATTTTCCCTGCAACTGCAACACTGAGCTGCGGCAGGCCAGTTACCTGAGAGTAGGGAGCCTCTGTCTATGCACTGAATGAGGCAGGGGTCCTGTGGAAAAAATAGTATGTGATCATGTAATTAAAGACTGTATGATACTGCATACGCAGAAGGGGGTGGAATTAAAGTTACACAGGCAATCTTAATCCTGATGTTTCCTTACTTTAGAGTTGTTAGCTTTATAACCTTAATAATGTTATTTGTGTGTGTGTGTCTGTGTAATAAGTATTCAATTCCAACTAAAACAAAAAAATATTTGCACGGAAACTTTCCCCTGCTGTGTTTGGAACCCAAACATCACCCCCATTGTGCTAGTGCTTGAAATGTGGGGTGTGAAAGTGACTAGAACCCTTACTGAGTGTCCTTTTCAGCACCTATTATATTCATTTCTTTTTTTCCGTTCACCTTCTATGAAACCCAAGCCCCTGATCCTTCAGTTCTTCCTCATGTGGATACTCCTTACTCCTGAGCTTACTCCCCTTGATATCAAAGGCACTATTCGCAGCAATAAGGATTGCATGATCAAGCCTCAGAGGTAGTTATCCAGCAGGTAACAGCAGGAAACAGCTGATTGATCAAGACTTGTCCAACTGTGAGTGACGAACAAGATCAGAGGAATCTGACTGCGGGTGAAGCCTGTATCATGAGTGGTGATATGGGATTGCACAGAGGAGCAGGCTAGGCCTTTATTGCCTCTTGCCATAGTACTGTCCCACTGTCAGTCTTACTTATTGCACAGGTGGCTTTTAGGTGACATGGAGTGTGAGACTGAATGGAATGTGCAGCATTTGTCAAATCCTCGCATATATGTAAGTCTCTTCCAGAGGACACATCTCAACCCACTTGAGCTGCTCTGAGATGTGAGGACAGTTTGGAGACAGACTGAAGCTCCAGAGTAAAGTGGTTCCTTTCACGCACATTAAAAATAAAACAGATGGTTTCCATCCTTCATGGTGACAAGACACGATCAGCATCACAGTAAGAACTTCTCCTAACCCCTTTGTGTTTCAGGCTGTGCTCATGTTGGGAGCAGAATTCTGCTTTTCTGCTGGTTCCCCATTCATTTCAGAAATCAGTTCAAATATCAAGGCAGTGTGTTTTGGTGATTAGGGCATTGGACTGGGACGTGGCAGACTTTGGGTTCTATTCCCAGCTTTGCCACTATCCTGCTGGGCGACCTTGGGCCATTTGCTGCACCTGTTTTCCCTCCTGCCCTTTGTCTCTCTGGTCTATTTAAACTGCAGGCTCTTCAGGGCCAGGACTGTCTCTCACTGTGTGCGTACAGCACCTAGCACAACGGGGCCCCAATTTTCATTGACGCCTCTAGGCGCTGCTGTAATATAAACATCATTTATTTTATTATTAATATTACAGCAGCACCTAGAGGTTCCAGTCAGGGGCCCATTGTCCTAGACACTATACAAATCTATGAGACGGTGTCCCTGCTCCAAAGAGCTTATGGCTGCCTTGCTATTAATACCTTCTGCAGTCTTTCAAACACCTTCTCGCTCTCTACTCATCTTCCCACTCCCTCCATTCACCTACAACTGGCCTCTTCTCTGATCCCTTCACCTGATTGTGACATGCTTTGGGCATCTCCTTCTCTGCTGCTCCTGCTGTCTGGAATGGCCTTTCGCTGGCTCTCCATCTCTTTTCCCCCTTGACTCTTGTCTTTTAACATGGTACCCACCTCACGTAGCTGAGCAAGGGGTCACGCCTGGGAGGCGGTTTCAAAGCCAGCCCCGCTGCAGAATAAAGTAGTAGTTTCTTTTTTAACTGTGCACATGTCCATGTTTTCCCTGTCTTTCTTCAGTGTGGCTGTTGTGATTCAGCGATACCAATAGCCATTCCTGACCACAGGAGTCTGGCAGCGCTGCGTGCTTCTTCATGGTATGCACAGCCAGGATGCCAACAGCATGAGCTGTTGGCTCAATATTACTGAGAGGCTTTTCCCAGGCTTCTCCCAAACAGAAGGACTGTTCCTTCTCAAAGTCTCCTCCTCAGTAACACAGCTCAAAGGCAGAGTAAATAAAACAGTGTACATTCGGCTGCATAATGGGAGGCAACGGGATGTTGCAGACCACAAAACCAGGCATCAGAAGACCTAGGTTCTGTTCCCAACTCTGCCACTGACTCCCTGTGTAAGCTGGGGCATGTCACTCACGCCTCTCTAATCCGGCAGGGAAGCAGTGAGGCTGAATCAGTCAAAGTTTGTGGAGTGCTTTTAGATCTTGGATGGGAGGTGTGATGGGTTGGACCCCTTCGGAAGCCATCTGATGTGCTGAGATACCACTGAGTCTACCTGTTCTGCCAGCATGGGCTCCCTTTAACCTGTTTTTAATGTAATTTAATGTTGATAAATGCAAAGTAATGCACATTGGAAAGCATAATCCCAACTATACATATAAAATGATGGGGTCTAAATTAGCTCTTACCACTTAAGAAAGAGATCTTGGAGTCATTGTGGATAGTTCTCTGAAACCATCCACTCAATGTGCAGCGGCAGTCCAAAAAGCTAACAGAATGCTGGGAATAATTAAGAAAGGGATAGATAATAGGACAGAAAATATCATGTTGCCTCTATATAAATCCATGGTACGCCCACATCTTGAATACTGTGTGCAGATGTGGTCGCTCCATCTCAAAAAAGATATATTGGAATTGGAAAAGGTTCAGAAAAGGGCAACAAAAATGATTAGGGGTATGGAACGGCTTCTATATGAGGAGAGATTAATAAGACTGGGACTTCAGGGCTTGGAAAAGAGACGGCTAAAGGGAGATATGATTGAGGTCTATAAAATCATGACTAGTGTAGAGAAAGTAGATAAGGAAGTGTTGTTTACTCCTTCTCATAACACAAGAACTAGGGGTCACCAAATGAAATTAATAGGCAGCAGGTTTAAAACAAATAAAAGGAAGTATTTCTTCACACAACACACAGTCTACCTGTGGAACTCCTTGCTAGAGGATGTTGTGAAGGCCAAGACCATAACAGGGTTCAAAAAAGAACTAGATACATTCATGGAGGATAGGTCCATCAATGGCTATTAGCTAGGATGGGCGGGGATGGTGTCCCTAGCCTGTTTGCCAGAAGCTGGGAATGGGTGACAGGGGGTGGATCACTTGATGATTACCTGTTCTGTTCATTCCCTCTGGGGCACCTGGCATTGGCCACTGTCAGAAGACAGGATACTGGGCTGGATGGAACCTTGGTAGGGCCGTTCTTATGTCTTGCTGAGCCAGGCTCTTTAAACCTCCTCTAACACACACACACAGGCAGGGCCATACCCAGCTGCAGATCAGCTCTGGGAAGACTCAGTTTAAGGGAGTTGCTCCAGCACTCAGATGTCCACCTCCCTTGGGTTGCCGACACAAAGATATATTATGAAATTCACCCCCCCCATCAATGTGGAGAGAGGTGTGCACACTTCTTTCCCCCTCAGTTAGAAATTACAGAAACTGGGTTTAATAATAAACAAAACACATTTTATTAACTATAAAAGGTAGCTTTTAAGTGGTAAAAGAGATGACAAACAGAACAAAGCAGATTACTAAGCAAATGAAATCAAACACGCAAACTAAGCTAAGTATCAGGGGGTAGCCATGTTAGTCTGTATCCACAAAAACAACGAGGAGTCTGGTGGCATCTTAAAGACTAACAGATTTATTTGGGCATAAACTTATGCCCAAATAAATCTGTTAAACTAAGCTAGTTTCGCTAAAGAAATTGGTAACAAATAGTATTCCTCACCCTAGATATTGTTGCAGGCAGTTGGCAAAGTTTCTGTGGTTCAGAGTTCCAGTTATATTTCTTTTCAGACTGGACGACTGTCTCAGTCTGGACTCCCCCCCGCCTTCCCTTCAGGTGGCTTTAGCGGTCTTTCTTCTTGGACTGACAGGCCGTGGAGAGGAGGAGTCCTGTTTGCCTTCCTCCCCACCCTTAAATAGGATTTCCATAAGGTGGGAATCCTTTGTTTCCCAAACTTGACCCCCTCCCTTACAGTGGAAAATTACAAGAAGTCCCAGATAATGTTTAGCATCAGGTGCCAAGACCACCTGACACAGCGTCCATGAGTCAGTGGCAGTATGGAAGGTCCACAGGAGGGCCAAGCTTTTCACAGTCCATTGTCCTTGCTGATGGGCCAGCCGCCCTGTCTGGCTTTTCCATTGTTGTACCTGAAGTATTAGCAGTGGGCATCACCCAAAGTAGCATAGTTGAAATACAGATACATAGTCAATATTCCTAACTTCAGATACAGAAATGATACAGGCATACACATTGGATAATTGCATTCAGTAAATCATAACCTTTCCAATGATATCTCACAAGATGCATCTTGCATAATGTATATCTCAGTTATGTCATATTCATATCATATGCATATGTTCATAAGGAATATGGAATGGAATATCACAGGAGGAGCTCCAGAAATGCTCACTGCAGCTCTGCCCCTGGTCACCAGCTCCTGGCACCTTAGAGCGCACAGCTGTCTGAGACAGCAATAACTTGAGACCCTGGGGTAGGGTCTCAGCCTTTATTAGCAGACAGGCTGCTTGTTAACCGGTAGGACAGGTTCTGTCTAAGGCCCCCCATCACAGGATGTAATATGTGCAAACACAACCCAGGTACACCATGGACTCAATAGGCAGCCACAGCTAAAAACAGTGCACGCTTGCTCCTAAGCATGTCCCACATCTTCAGCACTTCCCAAGTCCCAGCCCATTCTACTTGGTGGCGTGACATTGTCCCAGTGGTGGGAGCCCCAGAACTCGGGACATTCAAAGCCAGATTGGACAAAAGCACCGGGAAATATACAGTGGGGAACAATCCTGCCCAGGCCTGAGTGACGCCCTGTGGGTGGGTGTCTGCCCCACGTTCATCCTAGTGGCATGGTGGCCTGCCTGGCCTTTCCCACCTCTAGTGGGAAAGCTCACTGCCCTGGCTTAGGCCTGGCTGTTCCGCGGGTCACCCTGGGATCACGGCTGTTCTCCCCTCCCCAAAGCCTTATGCAAGGAGACAAACCCTGTGCGTGCAAGTGTCTGTTTCTTTCCTGTGATCGCCTCCTAAGCCGAACGAGGCCTCCAGCCCATCCTCTCTGCTAATAAGCTGAAGCGCGACTAAAAATAGACAGCACAGGCTGCGTGGAAGGGTCCCCGGCGGAGGCTGCCCGGCCGCTTCTGCTGGCCATGCCCAGCTCAGCCCTGCACAGGCGGCTTTGATACAGCCCTGCGCCAAGCCCGTTCCTCTGCAAGCCACCCAATCAGAGCTTGCAGAGGGGCCAAAGCAAGCCCCGCTTCAGGCTGTCTGAGCAGGGGCACCTGCCTCCCCTTCTGCCAGACCTGCTCCGGGCACATCCAGCCTGCAAAACAACCAGCCTGTCGGAATTAACGAGAGCGGCCCCTCTGCCTCCTGGGGGCTGTAGTTCCGCCCTGGCTTACCCTGCCCAGGCAGGCAGCCGGCTGCAAAATACAACTCCCAGCGTGCTGTGCGAGCCGAGCTCCAGCTGGGAGGGTGGCTGTGGGCGCGTTCCTGGCGCGCGGGGGGGCACCCGGCTGGCCCACGCGTCACAGAGGCAGGGGTTCTAGCAGCGGCGCGTGGCAGGGTCCTGCATATTCCCAGGTAAAGGATGCGCAGAGCTGGGTGCTGTGGGGTCAGGGCGGGTGCACCATGCTGCTGTGCTGGCTGTAAGTTTGCCCGGCTGGCATGGGATTTGTTTGGCAACAGCAGGTGGGGGCGAGGGGTTAGCAGGCGGACTGACTGTGCACAGGAGTTTCCGATGCCCGTGAATTTCCACGGTGGCAGCTGCTCGTTGTCAATACCAGTGGTCCAGTGAAATTTGCAAATAAGAGGGATGCCTGAGCTGTTTCCACCCGAGTTAACAGGTGATGTGTCTCGAGGCAACACCCAGGCGCTGTCCAGGGGTATGGTTTAGAGAGGTGCGTGGCTGTATTGTATGGCTGTGTGAGGATACCCTCATGCACAGGTGTGAGTATAGGTGTATAATACAACTGGTGGGTAGTTTATGAATACTGTGTATTTGTCCATAAACACTGAAATAGGTGACACTACTCACTTTGTGTGTTCATAGATTGGCTCAGATTGTATGTAATATACATATATACATACTGATGTAAATTAGTGAAATCTCTTATTTACCCCCCCAAAAAGACTGAAAATGTATTGTGCCTTACTACTCTTGACTTAAAAGAAGTGGGTGTATTCCTATCTGTTACCCCCACTGTTTGGCTGTTGCATTTGTCAGGGTGGTTAAGCACTGGAACAAATTGCCTAAGGAGGTTGTGGAATCTCTGTCATTGGAGGTTTTAAAGAACAGGTTAGACAAACACCTGTCAGGAATGGGTTAGTTAGTTATTACATAATCCTGCCATGAGTGCAAGGGACTGGATTAGATGACCTCTCAAGGCCCCCTTCCAGTCCTACACTTCTATGATTTGTATGCACTAATGGGCTTTTTAAACTCTAGTAAGAACTAATTTTCATCCATTTGCAACACTTGTTTGCTTTTTGCCAATCAGTCACTGTGGAAAGTTACCAAAGCCTTTGGGAGTTATTGCCTGTGTTTGCAGGTATGTTCTGGATTTTTCCACTTACATATACAGGAGAGCTGCTAATCCCTAAATCCCAATATGATTAATGGTGTAAAGAAAGGTAGCTGGAGTTTTTTTTCTCTCCTCAATTCATATCACACAGATAATTAAATACTGCATCTATTTGACCCAGATTAGCTCTTAAATTTAGAACCCAAAATACTTTATTTTAAAAGTTGCTAGGGGAAGCCTGCATGTGGGAAACCCAGTAGTTAAGGCGAGTAGCTTGGGGAAAGCTGCTGTGTTTATTTGGATGGTGATGACAGACCCCAATGTGGTTGTTTATTTTAACTCCGTGTCTTTGATGTTCCTGCCTTCATAGGTTTGGAAAGGCCTTTTAAAGCAATGGCGCTGATGAAGAGCGGCTGGCTTTGGAGACAGAGTGAGTTCAGTCTGTAATTTAGCTGTGTCATGCCCAAAAGATCTCTCTTTATTTGGGAAGGGAGGGGTGCACTGGGCTGGCTTCTCCTGGCTGTGTTCTCATTGTTGGGGGTATTGGGGGACAACCTTTTTCTTTACAAGCTTTGGGTAGCTGGCTGATGTGCTTATTACATGCACAGCCTGGATCCCGCGTGCTTAAACATTTCATGTTAACCCACTGGCTGCAGGATAGCGTTTTTGCCTCGAGGACTGGGCTCTAAAGTGTGTAAGAGCCTGATCGCAGACAATCCTGTCTCTGATGATGGAGATCTACTAAAGTATATGCTCTAGTTCAGGGGTTGGCAACCTTTCCGAAGTGGTGTGCCGAGTCTTCATTTATTCACTCTGATTTAAGGTGTCGCATGACAGTAATACATTTTAACATTTTTAGAAGGTCTCTGTCTATAAGTCTATAATATATAACTAAACTATTGTTGTATGTAAAGTAAATAAGGTCTTTAAAATGTTTAAGAAGCTTCATTTAAAATTAAATTAAAATGCAGAGCCTCCCGGACCGGTGGCCAGGACCCGGGCAGCGTGAGTGCCGCTGAAAATCAACTTGCGTGCCGCCTTCGGCACCCGTGCCATAGGTTGCCTACCCCTGCTCTAGTTCAATAACAAATTACTGGGCTCAGTGTAAGAATTACTGAGTGTAACTGGTCTGTGTTATGCAAGAGTCAGGCTAGATGGCCCCATCTAGGCTGTCTTTCTGTTTGAGAAAACCCAGGACCTGTCACTTCCAGTACTGCGCTATGCTTCCTGAATAGCAGTGCCCTGGTAATGACATGAAGGCTATACCTGGCGTGCCATTCTGCTCCTGTCACACCAATTCTAGTTGCTCTGGGCATTACTGCAACAGCACAAGGCTGTCACAAGCACAAGCTATTGGCTTTGTTGACATTACTTTCATGGCAACAATCTGTGGGCCAGATTTTGTCCCCTTATTATAATATATGGAGATCTCCCTACATAGAGCTGGATGGGACACCAAAAGGTCATCGAGTCCAGCCCCCTGCCTTCACTCGCAGGGCCAAGTACTGATTATGTATGTTAGCAACAAGAAGAAAGTCAAGGAAAGTGTGGGCCCCTTACTGAATGAGGGAGGCAACCTAGTGACCGAGGATGTGGAAAAAGCTAATGTACTCAATGCTTTTTTGGCCTCTGTCTTCATGAACAAGGTCAGCTCCCAGACTGCTGCACTGGGCAGCACAGTATGGGGAGAAGGTGACCAGCCCTCTGTGGAGAAAGAAGTGGTTCGGGACTATTTAGAAAAACTGGACGAGCACAAGTCCATGGGGCCGGATGCGCTGCATCCGAGGGTGCTAAAGGAGTTGGCGGATGTGATTGCAGAGCCATTGGCCATTATCTTTGAAAACTCATGGCGATCGGGGGAGGTCCCGGATGACTGGAAAAAGGCTAATGTAGTGCCCATCTTTAAAAAAGGGAAGAAGGAGGATCCGGGGAACTACAGGCCAGTCAGCCTCACCTCAGTCCCTGGAAAAATCATGGAGCAGGTCCTCAAGGAATCAATTCTGAAGCACTTAGAGGAGAGGAAAGTGATCAGGAACAGTCAGCATGGATTCACCAAGGGCAAGTCATGCCTGACTAACCTAATTGCCTTCTATGAGGAGATAACTGGGTCTGTGGATGAGGGGAAAGCAGTGGATGTGTTATTCCTTGACTTTAGCAAAGCTTTTGATACGGTCTCCCACAGTATTCTTGCCGGCAAGTTAAAGAAGTATGGGCTGGATGAATGGACTATAAGGTGGATAGAAAGCTGGCTAGATCGTCGGGCTCAACGGGTAGTGATCAACGGCTCCATGTCTAGTTGGCAGCCGGTTTCAAGCGGAGTGCCCCAAGGGTCGGTCCTGGGGCCGGTTTTGTTCAATATCTTCATTAATGATCTGGAGGATGGCGTGGACTGCACTCTCAGCAAATTTGCAGATGACACTAAACTGGGAGGAGTGGTAGATACGCTGGAGGGTAGGGATAGGATACAGAGGGACCTAGACAAATTAGAGGATTGGGCCAAAAGAAACCTGATGAGGTTCAACAAGGACAAGTGCAGAGTCCTGCACTTAGGACGGAAGAATCCCATGCACTGTTACAGACTAGGGACCGAGTGGCTAGGCAGCAGTTCTGCAGAAAAGGACCTAGGGGTTACGGTGGACGAGAAGCTGGATATGAGTCAACAGTGTGCCCTTGTTGCCAAGAAGGCTAACGGCATTTTGGGCTGTATAAGTAGGGGCATTGCCAGCAGATCGAGGGACGTGATCGTTCCCCTCTATTCGACATTGGTGAGGCCTCACCTGGAGTACTGTGTCCAGTTTTGGGCCCCACACTACAAGAAGGATGTGGAAAAATTGGAAAGAGTCCAGCGGAGGGCAACAAAAATGATTAGGGGGCTGGAGCACATGAGTTATGAGGAGAGGCTGAGGGAACTGGGATTGTTTAGTCTGCAGAAGAGAAGAATGAGGGGGGATTTGATAGCTGCTTTCAACTACCTGAAAGGGGGTTCCAAAGAGGATGGATCTAGACTGTTCACAGTGGTACCAGATGACAGAACAAGGAGTAATGGTCTCAAGTTGCAGTGGGGGAGGTTTAGATTGGATATTAGGAAAAACTTTTTCACTAGGAGGGTGGTGAAGCACTGGAATGGGTTACCGAGGGAGGTGGTGGAATCTCCTTCCTTAAAGGTTTTTAAGGTCCTGCTTTGAGCAGGGGGTTGGACTAGATGACCTCCTGAGGTCCCTTCCAACCCTGATATTCTATGACTTTGCCCCAGATCCCCAAGTGGCCCCTGCAAGGATTGAACTCACAACGCTGGGTTTAGCAGGCCAATGCTCAAACCACTGAGCTATCCCTTGGTGAGTAATTCTTCACCCAAGTAAGTCAGTGAGACTACTCTGGCAAGTAATTAATCACCCAGGTGAGTCAAGGGTTAACAGTCGGGCCCCAGAGTAGGCTTTTCTATCCCTCCCAGCAGCGTGGTATCTGAGAGCTGAGTATGTGACCAATTTGCTGCAATTGCTTATTTGGGGCTGGCTTTATTTTTAAAGCTTTCACTGGGGGCCCTAATTAAAACTTTTTGGCCTTCCCTATTTGAACTCTATTGGTCCAGATTCTCCACTGCTCTACGCTTTGTGCAGTCGCTCACCACTGGGTGTGGAACACAGCCATTCTGATCCGGCGTCCCCTTCCATTCACTTTTCCCAGGTGTCAACCACTACACAAGGGGCAAGGCAGAGGAGAATCAGACCCCGAGTGCCCCCAATTACTCTAGGGGCTTTACATGGAGAAACAATGATAAACACGGCCATATCCCAAAGAGCTTGCAGTAAATCAGACATGAGGAAGAAAGACAAAAGGGCTCAGTAGTGAACCTGACTATATACAGAAGGTATAAGGAGCCTGCTTACTCCCTGTGCAAGCTGTCTACTCTACAGCACCGGACCCTGCTGCCGGAGCCCTGGGGAAGCGGCAGCAGGGCTCTGGCGGCAATTTAAAGGGCCCGGGGCTCCAGCCGCTGCTGGTAGCCCCAGGCCCTTTAAATTGCCGCCAGGGGAAGCCCATCCGCCTCGGTACGGCGCATCGGCTTACTTTCACCTCTGTCTGAGCCAGAATGAAGGGGGCAGTGAGTTGTACCATCAAAAGGGCTGGGGCATCTGATTTTGCCCATGTGGCCAGGGGGAAGCGAGGACAGAATGGTGACTTTGCACTTTGAGCTGGCCAGGTACTTTCCAGCTCAAGGAGCTGTACGTGTGCTAGCTCTGCGCGTGCTAGAAATAAAAGCCGAGCTATGGAGAGTGAGCAGCGGGATGGCCAACCCGATCGTAACCCTGTCCGAGCGCCGCTGTTGCGCACTTAGGGCAGCTAGCCCCTCCCACAGCTTGTGCTGCCATGGCTACGCTGCCATTTTTAGTACGGTAGCTTGATCAGATCTAGCACAGGTATGTCTCCTCGAGCTGGAAATGACACCTCCAGCTCCCGTGTAGACGTACCCTGAGAAGCACTATCCCTGCTCTGCTACTGCGACGCTGCCCCTTGCCCCCAAAGGGATCAGGTGGGAGACAAATCTAAGATCCCAAGCATGCTTTCGCCATGCAGCACACCTCACAGCTGTCTGTATGTTTCTGTTTATCAGGCTGGCCTTTGCTTTGGGCTGTTGTTTTCTGCTTTAAAGCGAGACTCAGCAACTCAAGCTGGGTGTCTGGTCTGTGTCTCCAACAAGACAAGCCTTTTGTATGTCAAAACCTACATGGGGGAGAAGAACACCCCAAACTAAAAGGGCTTTTTAATTTAGCAACCAACGGCAGAATGAGATCTAGTGGCTGGAAGCTGAAATCAGCAAAGCTCTCCTTGTTTCAGTGAGGCGTGTGTGGCAGTGAGAGCAAGAGGTTAGATGCTTTGCCCCATCAGCAGCCCTGCAGGAAGAACGTACTACTATCTGGACGGCAGACGTCTGTCTGGATTTTGCACTCACCCCCTTCCTCCTGGCTATTGCAGGTTCCATTTTGCGACGCTGGAAAAGGAACTGGTTTGTCCTGTGGCTAGATGGTGGCCTTGTATATTACCAGGATGAGACTCAGCGTGACCTGGAGGGCAGGATCCACATCAAATTCAACTGCCGGGACATAAAGACTGGCCGCGAATGCAGAGGTGAGCGAATGCCTCTGTGGGTCCTGTTGCACCTCACGTTTTCTACACCCTTGCTTCCGCAGCGTCTGAGATGTTGGGAGAACTGTCCTCTGGGGCTCCCAGTGTCTGGTTTGTGCATGCTGTCTGTCTTTGTAGTGTGCTGCTAGGGTAGGGACTCTGTCTAGTATGGAGCTGAGCATTCTGGTGCTCTTTGGTAAATAATACAGTACTACTGCTTCATTTTTCCATCGATTACACTGCCCTTTACAAGAAGTGGCAAGTATCCTTGTCTTCCACTGTACAAATGGGGAAACTGAGGCACAGACGTGCAGTGGCAAGGTCACACTGAGTCAGTGGCAGACCCGGGATTAGCACCCAGCTCTGATTCTCAGTGCAATGCTCTACCCGCTGGACTGTGCTGCCTTTCATGTTCACACTCAGTGTCGTGGCCTTGTTGGACTTGGTTGACTTAAAGGAGGGATGCTGTAATAAAAATAAACTCGCCGTTTCACGCGTCAGTTCTGGGGTTCCGTCCTCGCTCTTTCGGCTCACCGTGCCCCTGTCCTAGTTGTGACCTCCACGACTGCACCGTGTGCTCTGGCTATGAGGTGATCCATAGGGATGCTCTGCAGATTGGTTTAGCTGGCAGTGAGTGACTTCTGCTCGCCATGTCTTGTATGTGTCGCCTGCTCTCCCACCTCTAGAGGAGCAGAGCTCACTGGGGGCTTCTAAACCAAAGTGTCCTGAACAGGACGGCTGTGTGCTGCCTCCATTATACAAACATGTCCCCCATCTCTGGAACCTCTGCCTTCCTTTGGGGTTAATCATGCGTGAGCTTTCCAATGTGCTGCACACTCCATGAGGTGGAGGTATTCAATGCGGGCAAGACTGAGTTGTCTGGGCCCCTTCTGGGAAAGGGAGAAAAGCCCCCTAATAATGACCAAAAGATACAACTTCGCAGTCCTATGTAGATGTAACTTCAAAAGCACCTCACATGTCAAACTTCCGCCATTTCAGAGATGGCAGAGCCCAGGCAAAACCAAGCCAATGTTCTGAACCTCGGTTCCCTGACATTCATTTTGGTCTTGTTCCCACAATCCACAGAGAAAGCAACGGTCTCTTCTCCAAAACTCCAATTTTCACAGGTCTCCCAAGACAAGACCATTCCATGAGGGAATGTAGAGAACACCAATGATTAGGCAGTTGAAGTGATGGCTGGCTCGCTTGTTACCTTGGTGACTAAGTGAGATGCTGCTTATTGCTTGAAGTGAGGTGTTGAGCTTGTGAACGACCTGTTCCTTCTGTTGTTGATGTGGACTTATTTGGAACCTGAACTCTTGATTATAATAGACGCTACATGAATCAGAGAATGTGTCTGAATATATGGACTCCACTCTCAGCAAATTTGCAGATGACACTAAACTGGGAGGAGTGGTAGATACGCTGGTGGGTAGGGATAGGATACAGAGGGACCTAGACAAATTAGAGGATTGGGCCAAAAGAAACCTGATGAGGTTCAACAAGGACAAGTGCAGAGTCCTGCACTTAGGACGGAAGAATCCCATTCACTGTTACAGACTAGGGACTGAGTGGCTAGGCAGCAGTTCTCCAGAAAAGGACCTAGGGGTTACGGTGGACGAGAAGCTGGATATGAGTCGACAGTGTGCCCTTGTTGCCAAGAAGGCTAACGGCATTTTGGGCTGTATAAGTAGGGGCATTGCCAGCAGATCGAGGGACGTGATCGATCCCCTCTATTCGACATTGGTGAGGCCTCACCTGGAGTACTGTGTCCAGTTTTGGGCCCCACAGTACAAGAAGGATGTGGAAAAATTGGAAAGAGTCCAGCGGAGGGCAACAAAAATGATTAGGGGGCTGGAGCACATGAGTTATGAGGAGAGGCTGAGGGAACTGGGATTGTTTAGTCTGCAGAAGAGAAGAATGAGGGGGGATTTGATAGCTGCTTTCAACTACCTGAAAGGGGGTTCCAAAGAGGATGGATCTAGACTGTTCTCAGTGGTACCAGATGACAGANCTGAGTACTACATAATGAATACACAAGCCCAGGGCAGTGGAATATACTCTACACAAGGTGTGAGACCGTTTTTCTTTTGGGTGAAGAGGGAGATTCTCTCTCTTCCTTGGTTTGCATTTTGTTGTTGTTCTGGTGACTCAATACATGGTACTGTATTGAGTCAGCAAGTTGCATTATCCCTCAGGCAGTTGGAACAAAGGAAATTCCTATGGCACAAAGCTCCTTTCTTGTGCTTCTAATTGCAATAACAACTCTGCATTTCTATAGAGCCCTCTCTCTGAGGATCTCAAAGTGCTTGATTATGGAGAGGCAAGAGTTTTTCTTTCCTTTCCATAGGTCAGGTTGTTGGTAGATTCCATTTTAAAGCCCTGTTTTAGATCTCGTATCACTTTTTGGCTTGGCAAATCAGTTTGGCCTGAAAATTGCCAGATTTAGTCTGAGGTTTCTGCCAAGTTTGATGAAAATACATCAAACCAGGTATGGATAACAGGTCACCAAAAAGTGGAAATTTTTACTTCCCTCGCCCCCCGCCCGCCCCCCAATTTGTCATCTCCTTGCTCATAATGCTTTGCTATTGCTCTTCTAAATTCCACAGTTCAGTCTACTTAAACTCCTGCATTGGCTCCATTTGAAGAAAAGCTATTGCATCCATTGCTCTCTTTTATATAAAACTTAAAATATGGTGTTTTTATTTACCTATACACTAGGAAAAATGCAAGATATATAAAAACCAACCAAAAATCCTTGGGAATTCCAGAAGTCAAAAGCTTTCATTTAAACAATCAGTTCAGGCCATTAACTGATAGATTTACAAAATTCCAAAAATACACATCATCTACATATCCACCAATATTATCCTAAATGAGTGTTATACACTTTTTCCAACAAACTACAAACACAGCACGAAATGGCAGGAATAAACAGTTTATCCAAAAACTGCTGGTTGCTAAAGTATTAACCAATATTGCCCAATTAACAAAAATCCTTTATTTAAAAATTGATTTTGGAGTATTAAAGATAGCAAAAATAATGTAAAAAAAGCCCCCTCAAACAACCTAAAACAAAATTTCCCAACATTCCACAGGTCAGAGTTAAGGTTATTGTGTTGTGATTGAATGCTTTTTAAAAAAAATGTGTTTGTTTATATTATATAGGGCAGTGTAGGATTAGAGATGTCTCCTTAATTATTCAGTTCCTTGTGTTTTAAGTGCTTGGGTTATTCAAACTACTTGGTTTTGGTCATGCCAAGTCATCAGTGGGAGACAATGTATTCCTGTGTGACATTTGTTCACAGCCTTGCTCCTCGGAGGTTGGACTATACGGCCACAAGAGAACACAGGTGATGGTGTGAGTCTGACGTTGTCATTGGATACAACGGACAGCCACAATTGGTGATGTTTGTCTTCCTCTGGGTTCATGGCTGTACCTGCCAGGGCTCATGGTGTTCTCAAGGAGCCCTGGAGCTAAGACGGCTGCCCCTTCTTACCTGTGCGGTATTGTCCCCAGCCACACCTACATTCCATACATCATAAACCTGAGGAGAAGGGGCCCAACAAACTAACCTTCTGCAAGTCTTTCCTTTGTGCTGCTGTTTGCCTGAACCACGCTCTGTCTCTATACTTTATCTGGGATTGTTGCTGGCTTCTTTGCCATTCATCCTCCAGTGGCTAGAGCAGGGGACTGGGCCTCAGCATCCCTGGAGCGCAATTAGTCCATCACTTGCTTGCGTTCAACTCCCGTTGTGGGCATGCAACTAGCAGGAAGACCAATGAATTAAGAAGCACATTTCCCAAGGAATGCTGCTGTGTGGTCAGCAATCACGTGGGCCAACAGCTTCAGTGGTGCGATAAGATTGCCAGTAACAGACACAGGCTGAACATCCAGCCAGATCGTTTTAAGGACCCAGCAAGAGATCAATCCGGGTAGTGCTTGCTCAGCAAGGAGGTCACGTCCCTTTGGAATTTGCCTTGATGATGATGAACTAGGAGGATGGCTAGGTGTCTGGGTTTTAGTCATGGCTCTGCCACAGGCTTCCTACGTGACCTTGGGCAAGTTACTTTCTCTCTGTGCCTCGGTTCCCCATCTGTAACAACATGATGATGATGTTGTTGTCTCTGCCTCACACAGGAGTGGTGAGATTTACTTCATTGATGTATGCAAGTTTGCTTTGAGACCCTGAAATGAAAGAGGCTACAGAAAGGCAAACTGTGTCCTGGGGTTGCTTCTTTCAAAACAGTGCTGTATTTCAAGGGGTCTGTAACTGTAAACAGTGTAACATCAGACTCCCTTAGGAATGGCTCGGGGAACTGGTGTAACGTAGGGTATAATAGAAAGCCTTGCAGCTCTTGTTTCCTGGTTCAAACCTGTCCCAGGCTGTTAGCGAGTGAAAGCTTTTTGCTAGCCAGTGTAAACTGGAGTTGATGCGCTTAGTGGGGCAGGTATCCACATCACAGGGCTGCTTTGCTCTTCCTTTAGCAAGGAAGGAGTGGATAGGCTATGGAACCACTCCCTCATTCAAGAGATTATCACTGGTATGTCAGTGGCACCCAAACTGGGCTGGGTCTCTACCCGTTCCCAGCTCTCGCCTGTTCCCTGGTATAACCTGTTGCAGAGGGGGAAGGATGGCGGCCTTGTGGTTAAGGCGCTGGACTGGGAACTCTGGTGATTAGTCTGTTCCCAGCCCAGACCTCTCTGGCAAATCACTTAGCCCATGCCTCAGTTGTCGCTGGGCCCTCCAGCTCAAGGAGAAGGCATGTGCAGGGACTGTTGGAAGGCAGCTGTAACTAGAGGACTCACTCTCCAGGGCTGGCAGCTAGCCCCAAAGCTGACTTAACCCTAGGGCAGAGTATCAGTAAAGGAGCAAACGAGGGTCAGTGTCTCCAGCAGAGCGTGACAGACCTTCCTGGCTGCGTTGTTGCAAGCTTCCGCCTGCAGCAGTGCCCTGCCCTGCCGTCACCAGCCCGTCTGACTTCGCATTAACGCTCTTCCTCACTCTTTTTGTTTGCCCTTTGCCTTCCGAGGAGGAGATCACGTGGCCGAGCGGCTTCCATCCCTCCTGGGCTGGGGTAGGCTCGTCTGCAGCAATCAGGAGATTGCAGCCGACCTCATGGGGAAGTGCAGCTCCACGTGACTATGCATGGGGAACTCTCTCCTGTTGGGTTAGTCCACTCCGAGTAGTCACCTCCAGACTGGAGATGATGCTCTGAGACCAGCACTCCCAGCGCTCTGCGCCTGACCACCAGCACAAGGAGCTGCTCCTCCCTCGGCAGCGGAACGCCTCCTCGCAGTGCTGCTCTTATCCTTTGTTCTGGGGAGCGGCCGCTGTCACTTGGAGCGTCCCAGTCTGCCTGCTCACCCCCAGCGTAGCTGTGCTACCGGGGCTCTGGAATCAGGGTTGGAGAGCAGCGTGCATACGCAGAGGGTGCCTCTGTCTGTGTTGTTTCCCTAGTTGGCAGGTCTCCCCGGTTCCCAGGGCCTCTCTGGAGGCAGGGGCGGCTCCAGGCAACAGCGCAGCAAGTGCGTGCCTGGGGCGGCAAGCCGCGGGGGGGCGGCGTGCCGGTCGCCGTGAGGGCGGCAGTCAGGCAGCCTTCGGCGGCATGCCTCCGGGAGATCCGCCAGTCCCGCGGCTTCAGCGGCAATTCGGCGGCGGGTACACCGAAGGCGCGGGACCGGCAGATCACCCGCAGAAACGCCGCCGAAGGCCACCTGACTGCCACGCTTGGAGCGGCAAAAAACATAGAGCTGCCCCTGTGTGGAGGACAAGGGGAGGCGAAGGGAAGCTCCCCTAGCGGCTGTGCCTTGTGAAGCCAGGTAATGTTCACTCCCATCCTGAGGGAGGGGCCCCTTAGGCAGAACTGCCAGGAAGGTGGTTCTCAACCTGCGGTCCGTGGGCCTCTTGCGGCCCAATCAGCACACAGCTCCGGCTCATGTGACAGATTCTGGACTAGGACCGCCAGCCTCGCTTCCCCAGAGGGCTCTTCGGCAGCCTGTGAGGGACAATGAATTGCATCTGCTGTGTTGTTTGCTGGGAGGCAGCGTGGCCAGGAAACTGAGCTGGGACTCGGGAGAGCTCGGGGGAGTGCCAGCTCTGCCACTCACCTGCTTAGTGACCTTGGGCAAGTCACTTTCCTGCTCTGTGCCTCNATTATTGTTTGTTATTACTTATTATTTATTATTATCAATGAGTGGGATGGGAAGGGCTAGCTGACTGGCTCTGTCCAGAAGGGCTGGGTTTCTTTCTGGGTTAGGTGTCCATCCTGTCATATTAGCCTAACTACTAGGGTCTGCGATTGCGATGCCATTACTGGCAGGCTCTCTTAGATTGCTGACCCATGGCTAGATATTTCCTGCTGCATCACTGGCTCCACCATGACCATGCATGCGATGGCAGGGCTGGATGAAGGCATAGGGGCCCTGTATGGACATGCCTAGGCCCCAGGCTCCTGACCTCCCAGGATAACGTGGTTAGAATCTCCAGGCACCTTTAAAATGAGAGTGGTTTTGATTGTAGCTCCCATGGTTGCAAAGAAAACAAGACCTGTGTGTAAGTGATCAGGTGACATCTGCCTGAGTCTGTAGAGAGCCTCAGTCAATAGATCTGAGAGGGGCAAATTGCCTCAGTCATCCCTGTGACATGTTATCTCTGAAGCCTGCTGCTCTAGCAGCCCCTGCCCTGCAACATCTGCCGGGCAGAGGCATGGAGATATACCTATCTCATAGAGCTGGAAGGGACCCCCAAGGGTCATCGAGTCCAGCCCCCTGCCTTCACTAGCAGGACCAATTTTGCCCCAGATCCCTAAGTGGCCCCCTCAAGGATTGAACTCACAACCCTGGGTTTAGCAGGCTAATGCTCAAACCACTGNGTGTTATCTCTGAAGCCTGCTGCTCTAGCAGCCCCTGCCCCCCAACATCTGCCCGGCAGAGGCATGGGGGCGGGGCTTGCTGCCAGTCCCATGGTGGCTCTGCTGGTCTGGTGTCAAGTAAGGTTAGGATTTTGTCACGGTTATTTTTAGTAAAAATCACGCAAAGGTCACGGGCAATAGACAAAAATTCATGGGAGCACTGACCCGTGACTTTTACTAAAAATAACGGGGGGGGGAGGGGGAGGAATGAGACCGGGATCTCCATGGGGGGGACTGACAGCCCCAGCCCCACTGCGATGGGGGGCACAGCCCCGGCCCCAGCCCCTGCCGAAGGCCCCAGCCCCTGCCGTGGGGAGGGGGCGCACAGCCCCGGCTCCACCGCTGACAGCCGAAGCCAAGTCACGGAGGTCCGGTAACGTCGCGGAATCCCTGACTTCCCTCACCTCCGTAACTAAATCATACCCTCAGATACCAGCAAGGGCCCCACGTGCCCGGGGGGAGTGAGCACTCCCTTCTCCAGGGCAGACCCATGCCCACCTGAATAAAGGGAGGGGTGAGGCTTGCCCACAGTGGAGTGGCAATGAACCCCTGAGCACATGGCTCTTGTGTGACACCCCAAGGTCAGTAAGGTTATAGTTCAGGGGGGCGTGGCCATGTCGTGGGCGGGTGGCTGGGGGCGGCCCTTACGTGGGGCTGCGACTAGGGACTTGGAGTGCTCGGATCCTGAGGGGAAGGAGGTGATGTGTGTGTGTGTGTGTGCTTGCACACGTTTCAGGTTGCTAGCTGCACCCCTGCCCTGACTCCTCTGATGTGCTGATGCTTTGCCTTCCAGATGTGCAGCCCCCGGAAGGGAAGAGCCGAGATTGCCTGATGACGATTGTGCTGCGAGATGGCTCCAAAGTGACCCTGTGTGCAGAGAGTGAGGACGACGCGGTGTAAGTAACTCCCGGGGGTGCCACACGGTAGGACGGCGAGGACGCCCCCATTTTATACCAGGCCTTTCTCTGCTGCGCTTTAACGCTTGTTCATGGCCAGTGACCAGAAACCTGCTAGAGGCATAAACGTCACTGGACTGTTGCAAGAGACACCCCCCTCCTGGGAGACACGGTGTGTTTCTATTCGGGGCCTGGGGGACAAGAGTCAGGCAATGTTCATGGAGCCTGCTCCTGTACAACACAAACATGGTGAAAGGAGCATGCTCCAGCAGAGGGTTGGCAACATTGTTAAGGGACTGTTTGCTAAGCACCCCCTCACCCTCTCCCCCAATAGTATTTTTACTATTATTCTCATCATCATTATTCTTAATAATACTAAGCAGTACTCGCCTACATTCAGCAGGGGTATTTCTTGCTGCTTTTTGCAGCACTCAGCAACTCCCGAGCTTGTACAGAGATGAAAAAATAACGTCCCTTGTACTAATGGACAGTTGGCAACCCTACGAGTCCAGCATGACAGACAGAATCTGGTTTGACTTGGAGGAGAAGTGGAGTTAATTGGGGAGAGGAGAATGCAGGCAGCCAGCCAGCCTCTTGGAACCCCTCCCCTCCCCAGCAATTCCCACGGGTACCTCCCAGCCCCTCACCCAGAGTCATAGGTATCTGCATGGCTCTCTTCCTAGGACTCCTGCCTCAGGGCCATGTAGGGTTGGTCCCACAATAGGGCAGTTCTGGGTAATTGATAGCCCTGTGGAGTGGAGGCCTCAGTCCAGACCAGTGGTTCCCAAACTGGGGGGTTCGCGAAATGTTACAGGGGGTTCTCGGGGGGAAAAAAATTCCCTAATGGCGGACAGAACTGTCCCTAGGGACTCTGGGCAGCACGGGGCCAGCAGCCTGGAGCCCCTGGACTTCCAAGAGCTAAGCAGATCAAAGCAAGCATCTCTATCACACTGAGAAGATTTAAACTTCAAAACTCCTTATAAGAAATGGAAAGGGAGGTGGATATTTTTTGCAGTTTTTAAAATTAAATAGGCAGCTAGTATTGTTTTTAAAATTATTATGAAGAACAAGTTTAAGCTTTCTTGTAACGTCCGTTGTTTGCCTGGACTGCCCGAGACCTGAATGCTTGTGTAGGAGAAACTCTTTGAGTTGGCTTCTTAAATACCTTCATGCTGTTTCACATCTGATACTCCTGGATGAAACATAGGAGCCTTGTGTTATAACAGGCTTATTCAAAGTGATACAAGCTACAAAAGTGAGATCTTGGAAGAGTGTTACCGTTTTCATAATGTAATAAAAATACTGTAATGATAAATAATAATTAATAATAAACAGGTGTGTAATAAGCATGTCATAAAAACACATTTTATATTTCCAAGATCAATGCTTTTATAATTTATGCTCAGGTAAAGGAGAAAATCCCTGGAAATATTCATTTTTAGAAGGGGGTTCGCGAGACTTGACATTTTAGTGAAAGGGGTTCACAGGTTGTTAAAGTTTGGGAACCACTGGTCCAGACTGAAGGCATCGATTAGGAGCCGCAGAAGGTCCCTAAAAGTGCCCGAAATGTGAACCCGCCTCCCGTGCTGCCCTTTTCCCCCCAAGACCCTGCCCCCATTTGCTCCTCTTGACCCCGTTCCCCCCATCACTCTCCCTTACGACCGCCATGGCCCCTTGACAATTCCCCTTCGTCTCTCTCCCCCGCGCCCCGTTCCGGTGCCCCTGGCCTCAGTCCAGCACCTTTTACAATAATAATTCAAACTTGCCTCCCCAGAGTGTAAAACGTTCAAACGGTGAGGAGTGCACCATTGGATTCATTCTTGGGCCACATCTGTATCAGGCTATCTGGGTTCTTATATTGATGCCTCTCACCAGAGGATCCGAGTGCTTCTCGTGTCACTGATAGTCTACATGAAATACACTGGGGCCAAATTCATCTCTGGTGCAAGCACCCCAATCGACTTCAAATGATTTACACCAGGTGTGTGTCTGGCCCGTTGCGTGTGCATTTTCTCCCTCCCTCTTCCCAGGTGAAAAGGGAAGTGATTTACATAACTTTAAAGAGCATAATCAGAAGCTAGACACCAGAACAGAGACATGCTGTGCTCACATGACCCAACTGCACCACTGGCTACGGTGCTGCCCCAGGGAATGAGCTAACAGGGAATTAAAGATTAGTGAGGCTGTCAAACAGCATTAAAGTCACGGGGACACACGCACACCCAACTAAACTGGGGTCATGCACTGTGACAACTTCCAGCGAGCCGGGTGGCTTCCTGACTGTGAACCCATCAAAGGAATCTTGCTCTTACTTTCTCCAGGCTGTCTAGGGTTAAGGCGACGTTGAATAAGACCAAATTCCGTTGTGTTTGGGCGGAGGAAGCATTGTCCAGTGGTTATAGTGCTAAACTGGGACTAGAGAGTTTCCTGCTCTACCACAGGCTGATATGTGATCCTGGAAAAGTCATTGTTCTTCGGTTCCCCGTCTGTACACAAGGGGTAATAGCACCACCCTACCCCGCAAGGGTGTGGTGAGGATATATACGTTCCAGGTTGTCAGGGTCTCAAATACTATAGGAACGAGGACCAGATAAGTACCATGGATAGATGTGGTGGCTATTAATTACTTTAACCAATTTAACTCGCCGTAAGGAATTTGATTGATCAGGCTCCCAAGGCAAGAAAAAAACCCAAACTTGGCACTGTAGTTATTCACCTACTCCAGGGGTCGGCAACCTTTCAGAAGTGGTGTGCCCAGTCTTCATTTATTCACTCTAATTTAACGTTTTTAGAAGGTCTCTTTCTATAAGTCTGTTGTGCATATAACTAAACTATTGTTGTATGTAAAGTAAATAAGGTTTTTAAAATGTTTAAGAAGCTTCATTTAAAATTAAATTAAAATGCACAGCCCCCCGGACCGGTGGCCAGGACCCAGGCAGTGTGAGTGCCACTGAAAATCAGCTCGTGTGCCGCCTTTGGCACATGTGCCATAGGTTGCCTACCCCGACCTACTCCATACAAACAGATCTCCTCCTTTATCATAGTGTTTTTCACTAATTAGGGACATATTTTCCCCTCTAATCCCAGGTGTAACTCAAAGTGAGCGCAGATCCCAGTGCGGGAGCCCTAAGAACCAGTCGAGATTCTGATGGTGGAATAGTGAACTGTCCTGTAGTTATTTCTGCACGCAGTCTAGGGGTCAGTACTGTATCTAATTCCACTATTTAGCATGTCTGCAGATCTACGGAGACACCCTGTGATATGACAGCTGAGATTAGACTCTGTTCTGGATATATGAGGATATAGGGTCAGAGAAGTGGCTAAGTAAAAGTGGCACCTTCTTACTCCACAGCTCTGCTTCCTGTCTGCCTTTAACTTTTATCTGCTGGTCTCATTGGCATACACCAGTCTTCGCTCCTTTTAGCCCGGCAGAGGGATGCAGCTATGGGAGAGCGAGCTGTGGTCTATTTTGCCTCTCTTGTGTCAGCCTGGTTCCAGCTGCAGAATATTAATTGCAGGTGATGATGTTTGAGGCATAAAGAACCCAGCTGAGTTTTCAGCTCTGAGCAGAGTTTGTGAGATTGTCAGATAAAAAGGCCTGGCTTGGAAACTGACGCCGTTTAGATTGTCAGTCACCAATGGATAATAAATATGGAAATTCCATAATGTCACTTTAAAGGAGAAGTGGGGCCAAACTGAAACCTCTCCGATCCCAACAGCCACCTCCACGGCTAACTAACCAGAACGGTCTCGATCGTAGGAGATTCCCAGGGGCACAGGTTCTCCTCCCAGTTCCTGGTTCATTTCAGGGGCATGTGAACGGTTCCTGGCCCCTTTGTGAAAGAAAGGGCCTAGTCCAGGGGTTCTCGTGAGAAATTTTTTGGTGGTCTCAGAGTGTGGCAACCAACTCTGGCTGGTGGCCGTTCTGACAATTTTTCCTAAAATAATTAACTTTGGGAAAAACAAATAAATATGCACATCAAAATCATTGCAATTTATTTATTGCTAGCTAGTAAGTCTGTTGCTGTGAAAAGTGATATTTGTATGTTTGTTAATATTTTTCACAGCCTCCCAGCTGGCTAGTAAGTCTGCTGCTGTGAAAAGTGATATTAACAAACATTCAAGTATCACTTTTCACAGCAGACTTACTCAGCCTCGGCAAGCCTGGGGACAAATTAAGCCCTGGAAGGGGAGGTGGATGGATAGGCAGCAGGGACCAGGGGCGATGAGGGGCGGGGGAGGCAGCGGAGAGCCAGAGCCTGAAGCCCGGGGAATGGGGCCCCAGGAGGAGCTTGAAGCCCCGGGGCCATACCCTGAAGCCCCATGGCCAGATCCTGCCACCCCAGGGCTGAAGCCCAAGCCCCACCAACCCCGGAAGGTGGGGAATTCACAGGCTGCCTTCTCCTCCAGTGTTGTGTCCCAGGAGTCTCCAGAGGGGGACAGGGGCAGGGCCCAACTCCTGCTGGCAGCTCCAGCAACCAACATCAAGATGGCACATCCAGGAGCAACAGGGAGAGGGAGGGGTGGCTGCTTTGCCCCCCAGTCACTGCCCAGGAGGCTGTGGCCACAAGAAAAGCCCCTGGTGGCCACATGCGGCCATGGTGGCTGCATTTGAGAATCGCTGGCCTAGTCGCTGTGCTGTTTGCTGGGCTCCCTGATAGCAGAGCAGCGCTGAGAGATTAACCAAGGAAGAGCTTTGCCTTGATGTGGTTTTAAAATTGCTCCGGGCACGTTTTTGCTCACATGTTGTCCTATTTTGTTTACAGCGCCTGGAAGATGGCAGTGCTGGAGGCGAAAAACACCCCGGTGAGCCTTCCTACTTCCATTTCATAGGGCTCTTCTTACAGGCTGCAAATAATGAGCTGTCTCCTTCCATCTCCTCTCCCCCTCCCATAGAGTCAGTCGATGGAGGAGGGTGGTGGGAGGGCTACATGCACAAAGGCATCTCGTCCCAGAGTGTGGGAAGAGGCATGACTATACCTGGAGAACTGCAGGCCGTTTTGGGCACCTCCCTACTAAAGAGCTACGGACAAACTGGATGGTGCTCAGAGAAGAGCAACAGAGAGGATTCGAGTCCACGAGGGGTTGATTTATGAGCCGAGGTTAAGGTCCTGATCCAAAGCCCATTGAAGGCAGTGAAGAGTCTTTCAGTTGACTTCACTGGTCCTTGAATCAGGACCTTCTCAATACATTTTGCTCACTCTCATTACCAATGATTTGCCCCAGCTGAGATCAGAGCCTCGTTGTGCTGGGCACTGTGCAGCCACATAGTAAGAGGCAATCCCTGCTCCAAAGAGCTCATTACCTAGGCAGGCAAGGCAGACAAAGGATGGGACGGGGAAATGAGTCACAGGGATGGGGAGCAACTTGTCGAAGGTCACTGGCTGAGGCAGGACTAGAACCCAGGTCTCTTCTGACTGCCCAGGCAGTGCTGTGTCCACTAGGTCACACTACCTCTTGAGTTTAGCGAGGCAATGACTCAATAGGGACATCAGTCTGCAGCTGCCTAAAGGGATTAGTCTTATGGATGTAAGTGGTTATTTAGTGTAATGCACAGTTTTATAACCAGGAGGATTGGGATGAAAATAATAAGCTGGACAAAAGCCCGAGGAAATGTACCATAGGGAGCGGCCCTGCCCCAGCAAGGGGATGGACTCGCTAACCCAATAGACCTCCTCCATCTTGAACGTCTAAGATTCTTTTGTTTCTACCCACGACGGAGCGACTGAGCCAGGCCTGTGCCGGCAGCCGTCCGCCCAACAAAGAGGAGCCTGTACCAGAGTGAATTCTGCTGCTGGGGTCCTACAGATAATGAGAGAATTGTTCTGTCCAGGGACAGAGCGCGGTTCATCCCGGGCCTTGCCTCGGACGGCTTTGCTCCTAGCACTGTAAAGATAGAGCAGGAGCCCCTTCATCCAAATGGTTGGTGTGTGTGTGTGTGTCTGTCTGTCTGTCTGTCTGTCTGTCTGTCCAGGGACAAGAATTAGGATCGTGGGGGGTGTTGAGGGGAGCAGGGGATATGTCAGGGAAGAGGGGATTGGCTAAACTGGGTTCTAATCCAGTGGTTTTTGTTGGAGCCACCTTGTGATGGACTGGCGGATGGCTGCTCCCGTGTGTCTCCTTGGGGCATGGCCAGACACAGGTGTCGCCTTTGCGCCATTTGCTTGTCCAACCCTTGACTGTCTCTGTGTTGTGGTGGTGTTGATGCTCCTGTGCTGGTTTCTCATCTCAAATACTGTTACATCCCACTCATCAGAAGGCTACTTGCTGCTCAGGATGGTTGCGGGGGACTATTGGTTGCTTATGTGGGGCTGGGAGATGCGTGCTGTCGTGGTGGTTCCTATTGGCATGAGAGCAGGGATGAGAAGCTGTGCGCCCACGTTTCTCCTACAGCCGGTTTCCTTAAGCGCTGCAGGGTGGCTTTCAAGGGTCTGCTCGCTGCCTTGCCAACAGCCATTGGAGAAATTTTTTTGCAGTGGGGGTTTAGGGCAGATAGTGGATGCAGGGTAATGCATCTTTTCCTGTCCCCACTGCTCCTTGCCTCAGCCCATCTCCCTCTGGATTGATCAGACACCCTTCCCCCCCCGTGCTAGGATCCCCACTACCATACTGCATTTACCTTGCTAATTTCCTTGTTTGTTGGTGGAGTATTGTATAAAAGTCAAGTCAGAAATCCTACAAAGTCCAGCATACAGACTGTGGACCTCACTGATCTCACACCAGTGGTATGCAGGAGCCAATCCACTGAAGCTGGTGATGTAAAACTGGTGTAAGTGAGAGGAGAATCGGGCTCGAAGTGAAGCTGTATGCAAAGTGCCAGTTTGTGTTTTGTATTATTGATTTATAAAAGAAAAGGATGTCCAGAGAGACCTTATTTTAAAAATGTGTGCAATTGGGCAGAGTTAAGGTGGAGCATCTGACCATAAAAAGAAGCAGTGGGGCCAAGTGGGTAGAGCACTGGACTTGGACTCAGGAAATCTGGGTTCTATTCCCAGCTCTGTTACTGGCCTGCTGGGTGACGCTGGGCAAGTCACTCCACTGCTCTGTGTCTCAGTTTTCCCATCTGTAAAATGGGGATAATGCTGACCTCCTTTGTAAAGTGCTTTGAGATCTCTGATGCAAAGTACTATATAAGAGCTAGATATTATTATGACTAAGGTTTTATTGCTGGATTGCTTAGTTTGTCCACCATAACATTGCACAAAACACTTTCTTATTGTTTGTTTGTTTTTGCATGGAACAAAGAAACAGAAGACTGGCTTATTTCATGCTCAGAAAGGCAGGATTTTCCATTGAGCTGGGAAGATTAAAGTGAAAGGAACCCTAATTGCACTCCAGTTTCATGAGGACTCTACCATTGAAGAAAATAGTCCATCACACAGTAGCTACTGCTGGTCCAACAGAAGTCTAAGGCCTTACCTACACTTAAAGTGTAGATGCTATAGTTGTACTGGAAAACCTTCCTAGTGTAGACACAGCTTATATTGGCAAAAAAGGGCTCTTGCCAGCATGGCTTATTCTGGTTCCCCGAGCAAAATAAGCTATAAAGCATTCATGCTGATATAACTGCATCTACACTTGGGCTTTTTGGCTGGCATAGAAATGTCTTAAAAAAACAAAACACCAACTCCACCCCCTCCACCCCTCCGCCCCCCTTCACAGACGTTACTATTCTGGCAAAGAGTTTCTGGAGATGGCTAGAGAAACACATTAGGACATTGGCGTAGTGGATCAAATCCTGGAGGAAGGGTGCAGCTTGAGAAGGCTGATAGAGCCCTCCCCCCCCCCCCCCGGCAGGATAGAGTAATTGGAAGGCAAAAGTAGCGTCTCTTTGGCTGACAAGTCTTGGGGAGCTCTATGAAGAGAAGGGTTTATTTTTAAGCTTGGTGGCTCCAGTCATCTCTTGTTTGTATTGTTTGCATTCCCCAGAGTCGAGTGCCGCTGGCACATAACATTGCCTAGCGCTGCTGGGGGAGAATAGTGCTGTTAAGAGCATAGGGAGAGCGTAAATGCTGTCACACTGCTGGTCTGACAGCCATTCATAAAGCCAAGATTCTCCAGTGAGGAAAGGCTGCTAATTGGGGGTGGAATTAGCAGTAACTTTTTGAATTGACCTCTTCAAATGAACTTGTTAACTGGATTTATCACAAAGAAGGGAAATGGGAGGGCCTGGAGGATCCTCTTCATTGTGCCGGAGAATAAATTGGAGATGTCCCTCATAACACAATGGCTGGAGCCTGAGAGCCCTGCCTCCTGTAGCTGCTCCATAGACGTTTCTTGGAGCACAGAAGATTCTCAAGGGTTCTTCTTGCTTTCTGCTATTGTACAAATTCTTTTTGAAAAAGATCAGTAGCTAAGGGAATCCTTGGGAAATGTGAATGTATACGAATGAGTGAGTCCAGAGGAAATGCAGCATTAAGGGAAGTGGCTAACAAATTTACCAGACCACTGTTGGGTTGTTTTTTTATATATTATAGACTTAGAGAAAGAGACCTTCTAAAAACGTTAAAATGTATGACTGGCACGCGAAACCTTAAATTAGAGTGAATAAATGAAGACTCGGCACACCACTTCTGAAAGGTTGCCGACCCCTGGCCTAAACAATCAGCCTAAAGAGAACAGAAGAGCGAAGCCAACATGTGCCAGGGGACACACCTCTACCCTGTTTAAGACCAATCCCAAACCCGTGGAGAAGTTTGGCTACCTAGGGCATACGCAGTGCCAGCATGCCACAGTTGAGGATGAGGTCACCCGTCGTCTAGCCAAGACCAGCACTGCATTTGCAATGCTGTCACACCACCTATGGAACGATAGGGGTGATGAAATGAGCACTAAGCTAAATATGTGTCGGGCAGTCGGGCTTACAATGTTTCTGTATGTTTGTGAGACATGGACAACATATGGCTGCTGTGTTAGGAAACTTGTCAATTCCATAGGTGCTGTCTTAGGTGTGTTTGCAGGGTCAAATGGTGGGACAAGATTCCCAATATGAAAATCCTTAATCATCACCGATGTCTTGCATTCAAAGCATGCTCGTTAAACCTCAGCTGCGTTAGCATCTCATTCATACGGCCAACTCAAGGCTACCCAAAGCCATAGCTTTATGGTCAGCTAAAGAAAGGCACCCGTTCTCATGGTGGCTGGTACATACGCGATAAAGACACACTGAAGTCAAATTTGAAAGCATGTGTCAGAGCTTGGCCATGGGTGGCCAGCGTGTGCTAGTCAGTGACCAAGAGACATGCAGCAGAGTCAGGAATGATCCGGGTCAGGATAGCAGGAAGTCAGGGGCAGGCACCAAGTTGCAGGCAGGAGGCAAGTAGTGGAGTCAGGGATGAACCGGGGTCAGGAGCTGGAGTCACAGTAAGGCAAGGTCTGGAGCGGAAGCAAGCAGGCAGTCTGCATCATTGCTCTAACAGCTTCCGGGTTTATAGACGGGCATGGGCCAATCTGTGGGCTGGGGAGGAGGGCGCCACTCAGTTCCCAGTGGGTGGTACTTCCTGCAGTGCCTCGCTTCACAGGACTCCCCAGCAAAAACCTAGCTTGAGCACCTGGTGGTGATGCGGAGGCATCAGCGACAGCGGCCCAGCACCTTCACGGTCCCTGGTTCTAGCCCCTCAGGTGCTTACAGCACGTCGCACTGACGTGCAACAGCCCCCACCAGAACAAGGTAGCAGCAGATTTGTCACATTACTGTTAACCACTTTGAAGCGAGGCGCATTTACAGCTTATGTGAACAGTGCAAAGGAAGGGTGCATCAGCCTGCAATGGTCATGGACTGTCTTGTCTGTCCCACATATAACTGTGTTTGCAGGTCTTGCCTTGGTCTGACCACGCATGTGCGGGTTCACCTGTTCTGTTTGCCAAGTCCTCGTAGCGTCTCGTCAACATAAAACTCTATCAGGGGGAGGGCTAGCTCAGTGGTTTAAGCATTGGCCTGCTAAACCTAGGGTTGTGAGTTCAATTCTTGAGGGGGCCACTTAGGGATCCGGGGCAAAAATCAGTGCTTGGTCCTGCTAGTGAAGGCAGGGGGCTGGGCTTGATGACCTTTCAGGGTCCCTTCCAGTTTTATGAGATAGATAGGTCATCAGTCGGAGCCCTCTGAATGGACGCTGCAGGTGACTGGAGCAGAAGAGTGAGACTGGGGAGGCTGAGTTCCCTTCGTAGGTTGTCCATGGTCTCCTGCGTAAAGCAAGGGACTGGCAGGTGCAATAGAAGCCAGGTCTGCCTGGGCTGCCATGGTCTAGTGGTTAGAACAGGGTACGAGGGGGCAGGAGACTGGAGTTCTGTTCCTAAGTGGTACATTCTGGTCATAGCAAGAGAGAGAGCACATGGCTCATGATGCTCTGCCAACAACTTAACCCATCCATACCTTGGTTTCCCCCGTGGTATCATGGAGAATACTTTGAACTTTGTAAGGAAATGAAAGGAGCAACATAGTAATAACAACAACTACTGTAGACCTGGTCACCCCTTGTTGCGTCTTGCACCACTAGACCTTGATTGGGGGCGGGGAGGTGTTTTGGAGGGGAGCAGGGTGAAAAATCGGGATGGGGGTGGGGGGTAATAGGAGCCTATATAAGAAAAATACCCCAAAATCGGGACTGTCCCGATAAAATCGGGACATCTGGTCACCCCAGAGGGGAGTGGAGCTGTGTTTCCCCATGGCTGTGACGCCTCCTCTTCCAGTCCCCTCCATCTCTGCCTGGTGGAGGCATGGGCTGCAGGTTAACACATGGGATCACCGCGAATTTGAGAGCTGTTAGAAGAGGCTAGTCCCATTGTCTCCAGTTCACTCCGGAACAAAACGAGCCAGGACTGACGAGGAAGGAGCTGTTAGCATCTTTAATGTGGGGAATCCAGCGGCGAGGAAGCAGAAGTCTCCCGGTAGCTGGGCTGGGAAGAAAGGCATGGTTGCTGCTGAGCTGGCATATGCGGGGGATCAATGGCTGACCCTAGCAAGGCTTTTTTGGAGAGGGGCCTGAAGCTATGTTTGCAGCAGATAATGAGTTTTCCTATGTTCAGTCACACAGTGGAGGTGAAGGCAAAGGGACACAGGGAGGAAGCAGCCAAGTGCTGTGGCTAGGAGAAGGCAGAGCTTTCTGCACTGTTGGAAGGCAGCGCTAAGTTACAAGCCTGCAGCACCTCCCAGCTGAGGATCTTGCAGTCAGGTGGATGTCAGTATCATCCCCATTTTATAGAAGAGGCACAGAGAGGGTTAAGTGACCTGCTCAAGGCCACACAGCAAGTCAGTGACAGTGCTGGGGGGAAAACCCAGGAGTCTGAGTCTTCTGCCTGACCTAGCTACGTGCGCTCTGAACTGGTGATGCAGGCTATGTATGCATCCAGTAGGTGGGGCAGGGCTGTTATCCCCATTGTACAGATGGGGAACTGAGGCACAGAGAGACTTGCCCAAGATCCCCTATGGCAGATCAGGGAATTGAACCCTGGTCTCCCAGGCAAGTGCCTGAACCACTGGCCCATCCTTCCCCTTTAGTCTTCTAACACTCCAATGCTTACATTGGAGACCCAGAGAGCAGGAGTGTCTCGAACCTGGGCTGACAGTGATGAATTAAAGGAGAGCATCAATTGAATTGAAGGAGAACGTGCATCAAAGTGAATAAGAACATGAGGCAGATAACCTTGGGTTGCCTTCCCCCCCATCCCCCAATGGTGCTCAGAGTTCCCATCCTGACCGCTCTCCCCCCCCCCCCCCCCGGGCACACTAGATCTAATTGTGTATTGAGCGAGATGAATGGGAGAAGGAGATTAAACACAGGTGACTGGTGCACAAAAGCCAGCGTGGGCTGTGTGAGGCTGATCAGTGTATTGATTTATGCTGCGCAAGCATCTTGGAGCTTGAGGGCAGGAGGGTGTTGTCCTGATGCTCTGTCCCATCCCATCCCCGGCTCTCTCAAGGTCAGGCATCCAGGGGCATGGTGCTGCATGGTGAGAGGGAAGCGAGTTATTTCCTTTGTCTTCCTGGAACCCAGGGAAAGACAGGAGAGAGAGAGAGAGAGTGTGTGTGTGTGATTCTTCTCTGGGTTTGTTCTTGGATTAAATGACCTCTGTCTCCGGCTCCACACAAGGCGATCTGCTCCTGCCGCTCTCTGGCCTGGGCTGTGTCACACGGGTGTGCTTCGCTGCCCCGTGCGGTCTCCCGTCACACACAGGAGCAAAGACTAGAAGGCTGAGGGTTAAGGCAGGCTCTCTATTTCACACAGACCTTGTCAAGATCAAAAGCCTGCCTCCGCATTGCCGGTCCTCGCCGCTTCAAACGCGCACCTGGATTTCTGTCAAAACCGTGCCTGGCGTCGGTGGGCCTTGGGCCCTGGCCTTCCCAGCTTGTGCAGACAAGGGGGACGCAAGAGATTTTAATTGCCTTGCCATGCTCTGGCCTCTCTCCCCGGCCTGACCTCTTTGGATCAGCACAGAGCAAAGGCCCACTTTGAAGCTGCCCCTTCAGCGTGAGGAGCTGCTAATTAGGCCCTGTCCTGCTGGGTGTGTGAAGTGACTTGGTTCACGCCAGCCAGGCAGGCTAATAAACAAGAGCTGGATTCTCCTCCTGGCTGGGAGGTTCAAGGCCAGGGTCGATCAGGGCCCAGTGGCCGTGTTTGGTAGTTGGTTGTTAGTATTGAAACCCGTTGGCCTGGCCTGGAACGTGACCACTATCCATGAGGAGAAAGAGACTGTTCTACTCCTCTGAGTTCAGCAGAGAGAGGGCGACTCGGGGGGAGCTCTAAGGAGGCGCCTGGGCATTGATTTCTATCCGAGCTCAGAGGCCAGTTTGCTGCTCGGTGGCAAGTTCAGGGCCCCGAACGGTGGTTTCCCCTGCAGCCCGAACAGATTGGGAGGAGAGCAGGTGGCGGAGTGTCTGACACCCTGCAGCGGACCCCTCCCAAGCAGGGGCAGCTGCAGCTGAGGCCTCCAAAACTTGTTTGACTCATGACTTATTTTTTTGGCCTGTTTTAAGATGTCCAGGTTAGGTCTTGTCTCCACCACACCCGCTGCCCCGTTGGGTTGTCCCGTGACCAGGCGCTAGCTTCCTGCTGTCATTAAAATAGTGTCAGTCTTACAGCACCGGGAGGACGGACCTTTGAGCCGTGTTCCCAAGCCTTGCTGTGGCTCTGCTGAGTTCTAAGGCCCTGACCCAGGGAGTGGGGCCCAAAATGCCTATAAGCCAGCTTTTGTGCCTCCCAAATTCTGGCCTTAGGCGGCTGCTTGCCCAGCCCCCAGCATGAATTAGAGCCGCCTCTGGGCCTGCTTGAACTTGTGGTGACTTTGAACAGGCCACTGCGGGCTGCTCTGCCCATAAGAACTGGACCTGAGAATGCTTTGGTCATATCCCTCCCCTTATATATCCCAGTAAACCAGGGGTTCTCAAACTGGGGGTCGGGACCCCTGAGGGGATCATGAGGTTATTACATTGGGGGGGGGGGGTCGCGAGCTGCCAGCCTCCACCCCAAACTCTGCTTTGCCTCCAGCATTTATAATGGTGTTCAATATATTTAAGTGTTTTTCTTTTATAAGGGGAGGGTCGCACTCAGAGGCTTGGTATGTGAAAGGGGTCACCTGTACAAAAGTTTGAGAACCACTGCTGTAAACCAAGGTGGAGGCGCATTCCAGCTGCTCTATGCTGCCTGGGAATCCCCCCTACCCCACCCAGCACCACCGCCAGTGGCTGGTTAAGCCAGCTGTGTGGCCCCTAAATGGCAGCTCAGTTAAGGGGCTACAGCAGAGCCCAGAAGTGGGGCCTAAGCGTATAGTCCTGTTTACACCACCAGACTTAGTCGAGGGACCCCATGTCCTCGCCCAGGCCCCAGACACCACAGCTAGCCTATGGGGCCTGTGCATGCAGCTGAAAGCTAAGTTCCATGAGTGGAATGAGTTTGGGAGGTCTTAGCCGCACCTGCCCTGCTTTCGTTGGTGGGACCCTGCTGAAGCGCAGTGACTCGGCCCTTTGCTTTGAATGGAGCCCCTAGCAGCGAATGCCAGGCGGTTGCAGTGCAGATGGAATCTCCTACCTCGACCCTTTCCTTAGGGCAGGAGGACGCTGAATTCACGATGTTGCCTTGAGATGGGACTAAAATCCCTTCCCCGTGGCTCCCCAGGCGTTAGAAGGATAAGTGTGTGCCCGTAGCACAGCCCTGCACCAGCTGCAGCTCCTTTTCTTTGCGTCGATAATATTGATGTGGAGCTCCGTGCAGGCTGGCTCAGGCTCAGAAACCCCTTCCTCTCCAGCACCATTGCTTTGGCCTCTTCAAATCCTCCTTGTTCTCAAGGATGTCGGTGCCCCAAAGCGCCTGCTGCAGGATCGTGGAGAAGGAAGTTTTATGGGGGGGAGGGGTGTGTGTGTGTGAGTGAGAGACTTAAAATTCACCCCTTCGTGCTTCCTGGTTAGGCAGGAATGAAACCCAGGGCTCCTGCCTCCCAGTCCCATCCTCGGTCCACTGGACCCCACACAGCACCGGTAGCTAGTGCTGTATGCTTTGCTGTGGCTTGTTGTTGTATCAGTAACATAGGGCACGACCGTTCCTGGCACGTGTGATTTGTTAATGGGGGGTGCGCCCCTTCCGACTACAGGGTTCCTCGTGTGGCCTCTTCACCCACTGACTGTTTTGGGGCCTGATCCTGCCCATGTGAATGGGGAATTTCACCATTGGCTCCAGCCTGAGGGTATAGCTGCACTGCAGCATGTGTAGAGATAACTGAGCTCGTTTTAATCAAGTCAGATCAAAGCTAGCTCGAGTAACAATGGCAGGGAACCCTTGGCAGCAGGGGCAGCTGCACAGGCTAGTCTTGCCCACCCGGCAGCCTGGGTACATCACGCCTCCGGCTTGCAGCGTAGACACACCCTCAGATCTCTGGGCCCTGCTGCGGGACGTCTGTAAATCAGTCTGAAGGAGAGCGGAATCCATTTAAAAACAGTTTAAGCTCTCAAATCATTAACAGCCTCCCTGAGCAGACTTCTGAGGTACAAATGAATACATTTTAATAGGAGGCACGGAGCAGAGAGCTGCTAATCTGCATTAATTCCTCTCCCGAGGCTTCAGCCGCAGAAATGAGCAATTCAATACAAATCAAATCAAATGCCCAGGACAGATTGGGGGAGATGGGTTCTGCAGAGGGGCGGTGCACAGAAACACCAGCAGGCAATCCAGGCTGCGGCAGCAGCGTTCGCTCGCTCTTGCTGCACGTCTGGTTGCTGGGGGACATTTTGTTAAGCGCACGCTGCAGCTGTGGCTGATGATTGGATGCTGTGTGCTTTTGAAACACGACGGGGGGGTGCGTGAGAGAGAGAGAGACTCACCCACCTGAACTGGGCCCTGAATTCTTTCTTCCCAGTAGTGCCAGTGTGTTCCCCAGAGAGCTGGGTTCTAGGCCCAGCTCTGGCAGTAGCCTGCTCAGTGACCTTGGGCAAGTCCGTTCTTGTTCCCGTGCCTCAGTTTCCCCTCCTGACCTTTGTCTATTTAGACTAAGCTTTTTGTGGCAAGTGTACCCTCAGTGCCTGGCATAATGGGGCCTTGATCTCAGCTGGGGCCTCTAGGCCTTACCATAATTGGCCAAGTGAAGCCGCTGTTTGGACGTAACACAATAACTTTTGAATGCGACAGCCAATCAGTTGTAAAATTTCAGGGCACGTGCTAGGCCTCAGAGAGCAGAACCTTGTTGAGTTTGAGGCAAAATGGAAAAACCGGATGAAAGAAATGGGGGACACACAGAGCCCCTGGCTTCTGGTTAGCAGAGCTAGCAGCTTCAGCCAGGTCTGTAATTGTCTAGAAAGCAAAGAACCAGTTGATGGCACTGTTAACATCTTGCAGCATAACAAGACACCAGCCCACCCCTCAGCTCAGCTCTGCCCATCATCCCAATAGGGTTAAAAATGTTGGCACCCTGAATGACTTATCTGTCAGACAGAAAGAAAAGAAATCAGAATGGTGGGGGGAAGGGGGAATCAGGGCCCCTGGCACTGGGCGGGGAATGGGGGACCCTGGTATGGGGGAGAGAGAAATGGGGCGTGTCAGCCCCTGGCATGAAGGAGGAGGTGGGATGGAAGGGAGCTTGTGAGGGAACAGAGAGATCAAAGGAACGCTGTTGTGGGCAGTGAGCTTGGCAGATTTGGGAGCAGGCGGCAAGGCATCACCATTGGGGCTAACATCTGTGTCGCACTCCCCGTGTAGGTCCATATGTATGACCCGTATGACGACTATTACCAGACAGTGCCCTTGGATTCCCACCAGACCATGTACGTCAGCTCGGGATACTACGGCACCCAGTACGGAGGTATGTGTTTCCCCATCATGGCCTCCCCCCAGCCCACACTGACAGTTGGGGGGCCCCCAATGAGGTGGGGGTTTAGCAACTGGCCAGGATCCAGAGGGCTGCACCCAGCATGCAGGAAACTGAGCAGATTTAGACACCCATGTTATTTACTTGGCAGTGTTCAGATTCCAACCTCTAGAGGGCAAGGCCCATTTACACCCCAGCCAGTCAAGCCACGGTATCATTCTTATTAAATGTACTGAGGGTTTTGCTTATTTCTGTGAATGAAGCAGAAGAGGACGCGTAATTCCTTCAGGAAATATGTTTCTTGAGTTTTTGTAACTCTAGGTAGAATTCAATTCTGTGCCTAGCTTCACCAGGAAAGGACAAAGGGTCATGGCTCATTAGTTACTCGGCCTCATCGCCTAGAGCTAAAATGGGACAGTTTATAAAGAAGCTAATTTTTTTTTTAATTTAAAAACTAAATTCCTACGGTATTCTAGCACTGGTCCAAATTGCATTGCCCAGCAGCGCTGCTGCAGACTTCTGGGCCATTCCTGGAGTCATATGCAAAACATTATATTCCCTTCACGTATTTAATGTAACATAAATGCATTGACTTTTCTGCTTGCAAAAGGTGCTGGATGGACACTCCCTGCTTTTGAAAGGTGCTGAGATACCATGGTGATGGGTACCAGCATCAGAACCTCATTACAGTCCCTTCTGGCCTTAAAATCGATGGGGCCAGATTTTTAAAGGGATTTAGGCCCCTAGAGACGCAGGTAGGTGCCTGAGGCCCATTGAACATCCTGCTAGGCTCCTCTCTGCATCTTTAGGCACCTAACTACCTTGGAAATGTGGCCCTATGAACCTAGACAGATAGGCCTAGAGACTGACGCTCTCTGTCTATCTCCTAATGGGTAACAGCTGCTGCCTCACCCTGTCCCAGTAGCGACCATCTCATAGGAAGGGAGAGGAGTTCATTCTGCTTAGTCCTTGGCCTCTCTGCGCTGGCTGCCAACAGGGACACCAGTTATGCCAGCTGTGGTGCTGGTTTCCATGACAGCTAGGGACTGGACTGAGACCCAGCAAACTCAGTGCACAGAGGCCGCTGAATGGCCAAGGCTGTTCTTCAATAGCTGGGTGGGTGCTGGCTGCTGTGGGGGAGAGCTGGATGTGGGGCTGGTGAGGGTGGGTGGTACTGGCATGGGGACCAGTGCTGGGGCAGAGGCTGAAAATTGAGGCTTATTGGTCTTAGGAGGGGGGCTGGCTGGGGGGCTGGGGTGTGCTGGCCTTGGGTGGGTGGTCTGGGGTGGAGGGTGATGCTGGGTTTTTTACTGGCACTGGAAATGGGGGCTGCCTGAGACTTACTGGTGCTGGATGGGGGATCTGCGTTGGGAGTCTGGGTTGCGGGGCTGGTTGTGGCAGAGAGGCTGGCTGAGGGGTTACTGGTCCTGAGAGTGGAGTTAACTGGGGGGTTACTGGTGCTGGCTGAGGGGGGTTGGCTGGGGGTTACTGGTGCTGGCAGAGGGTCTGGCTTGGGGGTTACTGGTGCTGGCTGAAGGGGGTTGGCTGGGGGTTACTGGTGCTGGCTGAAGGGGGTTGGCTGGGGGTTACTGGTGCTGGCTGAAGGGAGTTAGTTGGGGGGTTACTGGTGCTGGCTGAGGGGGGTTAGTTGGGGGGTTACTGGTGCTGGCTGAGGGGGGTTGGCTGGGGGGTACTGGTGCTGGGGGGTTAGTTGGGGGGTTGCTGGTGCTGGCAGAGGGTCTGGCTTGGGGGTTACTGGTGCTGGCTGAGGGGGGTTAGTTGGGGGGTTACTGGTGCTGGCAGAGGGTCTGGCTTGGGGGTTACTGGTGCTGGCTGAAGGGGGTTGGCTGGGGGTTACTGGTGCTGGCTGAAGGGAGTTAGTTGGGGGGTTACTGGTGCTGGCTGAGGGGGGTTGGCTGGGGGTTACTGGTGCTGAGGGGTTAGTTGGGGGGTTACTGGTGCTGGCAGAGGGTCTGGCTTGGGGGTTACTGGTGCTGGCTATGAGGGGTTGGCTGGGGGGTTACTGGTGCTGGCTATGAGGGGTTGGCTGGGGGGCTACTGGTGCTGGCTGAGGGGGGTTAGTTGGGGGGTTACTGGTGCTGGCTGAGGGGGATTGCTGGGGGGCTACTGGTGCTGAGAGGGGAGTTAGCTGGGGGGGCTACTGGTGCTGGGAAGGTGGCCTGGGTTGGATGGCTGCTGCTGGCAGTGTGGACTGGCTGGGGAGCAGGGGGGAGGAGGGGGGTTACTGATGCTGGGAGGGGGTTGCCCCAGAGTGTGACTGGTAGTGGGAGGGGGAGCTGGATGGGGGGTTACTGGTGCTGGCAGTGAAGGTTCGCTGAGGAGTTACAGATGCTGGATTTGGGGCTAGCTGGGGGGTGTTACTGGGGCTAGGGTTGGGGATTGGGCTGAGGGATGTTACTGGGGCTGGGACGGGGTATCGGGCTGGGACAGGGAATCCAGCTGAGGGTGCTACTGGGCCTGGGACAGGGGATCAAGATGGGGGTGTTACTGTGGCTGGGACGGGTGATTGGGCTGGGACTGGGATGGGGGATCGTGCTGGGTCTGGGACAGGGGATTGGACTGGGAGGTGTTACTGGGGCTGGGACGGGGCTGGGGGGTTACTGGGATGGGCGATCGGGCTGGAACGGGGGATTGGGCTGGGGGGTGTTCCTGGGACTGGGGATTGGACTGGGGGGGTTGCTGAGGCTGGGCGATGGGGCTGGGGCTGGAACGGGGGATCAGGTTGGACGGGGGATTGGGCTGGGGGGGTTGCTGGGGCTGGGACAGGGGATTGGACTGGGGGCGTTGCTGGGGCTGGGATGGGCGATGGGGCTGGGGCTGGAACGGGGGATCAGGCTGGGACAGGGGATTGGGCTAGGGGGTGTTCCTGGGACTGGGGATCGGGCTGGGGGAGGTTACTGAGCTAAGCAAGAGAAGCAGAGATGTTCCATGGGACGTTGTTTCAGAATTAACCCTCTGCCAAGCAGTGGGCAGCTGCTGCCTTCTCTCCTGCAGGCCGAGGGGTCCCAGGACCCGCTGTCCTGGAGCCAGTGTGCTAGTCTGCGAGCAGAGGGAGAGGCGGCTTCCCATCAGAGCCTGAGCTTTTCAGACATTTACAGGAACCAAATCCCTGGGTGCCTGGCTGCTCCCCTCCCGTCTAGCCACATCCCTAATGATAGGGTGACATCTGGTGGCACCAACATGGAACTGCCCATGGCTTCGGAGCCGAGCTGTCACAGGCTGGATGCAGACTGGCCCTTGGCTCACCACAGCAGTGCAGGGGGCCAGCCCTGAATGGCCTGGGACCTCCGGCAGGGGTGGATCTGCACGGGGCTCGGGCCGATGTCCCTGGCCCTGTCCCGGCGGGAGGGAAGGATGCAGGCCCTGCAGTGGGAATATACAGCAGAAATTAAAGCTGTTAACCCGCCCGTCATCAGGGAATCTGCCCCCTGGGAGATTCCAGCCTCACACCGGGCAGTACCCGAGCAGCGCAGCCAGCCCTGGGGAGGTGCATGAGGCAGCTCGTCTGTACACAAGGCCCCGCGGGAGCTCAGAGCTGAGAGCTCCTTGCTCACGTCTCCAGGGCAGCTGGTTCCTGCAGAAAGTGCGTTTGTGCTTTCCTGAGCATTAGCGCAATGGGTTCACTTGATTGGCTTATTCAGAAGTGGAAGGGAGGTGTTTCCTTTGTTTTGTTAAAGACTCTCAGTCACCATGGCTTGTGTGCGCGCCACCGCATCCTGCTGGGTGGAAACAAATACTGTACTGTGTGTCATAAGCCCTATATTGCTCACTGCCCCAGGAGATTCTGTCAGCTCAAGCAGTAAGGACACCCCCCCACACACACAGTTTAACTAGCCAAGCAAGCAATGCATCTCGAACCCTGCCCAGGCTCTCATCAAATGCTCCAAAGCAGAACCCAGCCCCCCACTGCCCCTCAGCAGCTCAGATCACACCGTACCCTGGTGTTGAACGGGAGCCTGAGCAGCATTTGTGTCTCGGTGACAGCGAGAGGCAGCGCTCCCCAGGTCCTGGTGGAGTCGCTGTGTAGGCTCTGCACTGCTGTAGCTTTACTCCTCTCCCACAGGGCTGCGGGAACAACGGCGTCCCTGGGCGCCCTCCTCCATGTTCACCCTGCATCTCCTTTTGTCTTTGCCCCTCAGCGCCTGGAGTGACTCACGTGATTGTCCGCGAGGACCCCTACCGTGTGTCGGGAGACCATATGGCTTTGGGCCTGCTGGCCGGCGCTGCCACCGGGGCTGCCCTGGGATCCTTCATGTGGATGCCGTGCTGGTTCTAAGAACTCGCTCGCCCGCGGGACGCCTCTGGACCAAGCACTTGACCGAGAAGTTTGGGTTCCCTCCAGGCGGCCTGCGGGGCGATGCCCTATAACATAGATCGTTGTAAGGTTCGCCTCCCATCCCCGCTGAGTCCGCACTTTGCTTGGCATGCCTGACTAGGCGCATTGGGGGCATACATTTTCCTTTGCCTCCTAACTCAGCAGTCATTTAATTCTCTCATCACTTAACACAATCCAGATGCCCCTGGTCTACCCTGACCTAGGCACTGTGCTGCCCACCCAGACCTCGACCAGGGCCAAGCAGAGAGCGCTGCTGTTTGGAGGATGAACAGAGACCTCCGGTACCTCCCAGTGTCTCCTTCTGCTCCGAAATGACAGCTTCTGCTCCTGGCCCTCCTTCTCTGAAGAGAGGGACAGAGGAGGTGAGCACGGAGCCAGATCCTCAGCTGGTGTAGGGTGATTTAACTCCACTGCTGCCAGCTTACTCCAGCTGAGAATCTTCTCTCCATTGGCCCCCGGGTTTCAGATCCCCGTAGCGTACAGGCCAGTGCTGTGTAAGTTGCAAGTGTTTTATACATTGCCTTTAAAAGAACTCCTACTTGGACTTAAATAGGAAGTAAAAGGAAACAGCCCCTTTCCTAGGTGGCAGCCCCCCTCAGGTGTGTAACATATAGAACTTGTGACTGACTAGCTGTGTAAAGGAAACACACGTCATCCCACTGGGGGGGTGGGGGGGAGGGTATTTTAGTTTAGACGTGATTCTATATGGTCCAGTGCACAGTGAAGTGCAATAGGCAAAGTCGACAGCGTAGTTCATGTCACCTGTAAAACGTACTTGGCCGTGAGCCACGCGAATCCTTCCATGGGTCATATTTACACCAGCGCATGTTGACACTTACCCCGCGTCTGTTACACTCCACTCACGTATTAAAAAGCTATGACTCACTCACTCAGTGTGTGATGCCCTCGGTCCTTCCCCCACGGCGCTTTGTGCTGGGGCTGGCCTGGTGGTTTAGCGCCCAGCCCCTGCTGCCCCCCAGGGCCTATCCCTCAGCCCCAGCTCTTGCTCTCTGAGCTGCCAGGGCTGAGAATGCCACTCACAGGAGGCAGGACAAGGGAGGTCTTTGTGGCAAAGACTGCGGTGGCCCCCCCAAAGTGCTAGGCCATGAAGGGGACCATAGCCACGCAGGTCACTGCCAGCAGGGGGATTCGGGAGGAGCGTGGAGTGCAGCCCTTGCATCCGAAGAAGTGGGTATTCACCCACGAAAGCTCATGCTGCAAAACGTCTGTTAGTCTATAAGGTGCCACAGAATTCTTTGCTGCTTTTACAGATCCAGACTAACACGGCTACCCCTCTGATACTTGAGCCCTTTTACAGGCTCACTGTCAATGCTCAGGCCATTCCAGGGCCCCTTACTCCCCCTTCGAGGCGGCAGGACGGTGAGTGAGTAAGACTTTGCAGGCGCAAGCCGTGCCCCTCCTGTTAGCCCAGTTCCGGCCACTTCCAGCTGGTTTCTGCTTTTCACTACAGCCTGCACTGGTAGTGCCTGACTATACAGCCAATTCCACACTGCGCTGCTTGAGCCCCCAGACTGACCCCCTGCCAGGAGAACTGCCCCTGGTTTGACCCCAGTGCACAGAGAGGGAAAGCATCTGCAGAACATAGTGGCCCAGGCTGGTAGACAGAAATGATACCTATTTTATGCCATATGCAGTGGTGGATGGCGGAATGCCCATTCTCTGCCCACCCTTGGGAGTGGGTATACGCAAGGGTGGAGGGCAGTATGCCCAATCTGTGCCCAGTGGCAGAACTTGGTGCATGCAAGGGTGGAGGGCAATATGCCCATTCTGCATCCACTGGCAGGAGTGGGTACACACAAGGCTGAAAGGCAGTATGCCCATTCCGTGCCCACCTGTATTTCACCATGCCAATTGCTGAGGGAAAACAGGCTGTAGCTTCCCATCTCTCCTACTCGATGTGTGGGCGGCCAGAGGCAGTTTTGACACCCCGCAGGGTTTCTAGGAACCCAGTGCAATCCAGTAGCAGGCATTAACCCTAGCCGTTTCCGGGGTAGTGTCTGGTACTGTGCTGTAAACCCGTCGTTCACTTATGCTGGTGTGTCCAGACTCACGCGGGGTGGGCTCCGTGAAGCATTCTGTGATGCTGCTGTACATCTGAAGCGCTGCAAAATGAAGCACGACCCACTGGTAACACGGACTCCTGTAAACGCACCTCGCCACTGTGTGGTCGGTGGCTTCAGCAGTGCTGAGGCGTCTGGCCTGTGTGGCATTGCTCCCAGAGGGGGAGTTGTGTTATGAGTGTGGGGCTAAACCCCCAGTGGGATTCTATTTTAAAGAGCCCCTCTAAGAATATCGGAGATAATAGTGGAGACAGACCACGGGCCAGATTCTGACCTTGTTTGCCCCATTGTCAGAAAGCAGCAGCTCCATTGACTTCAAAGGAGTGATCTGGGTTTACCCTACTGAAAGCGAGAGCATAACATGACCTTATCTCGTGCAGTGGAGCAAGGTGCCGGCCAGTAGCTCAGCACCCTTAGCAGGGCCGGCGCAACCCATTAGGCGACCTAGCCGGTCGCCTAGGGCGCAAACATTTGGGGGGCGCCGGCGCCCCGGTGGTCGGTGTAATTTTGGGGGCGGGACCTTCCGCCGCCCCTGTCAGGGGTGGCATTTTGGGGGCGGGACCTTCCGCCACCTAGGGCGGCGAAAAAGCTGGCGCCGCTCCTGCCCCTTAGCATTCAGCTGCTGTTTGGGCTTTTCCCCAAGGATGATTGACAGAATTGTTTACAAGTCAGTAACGATCTCCTTATGTGCATTAGGTAAGGGTGCATCTGTAGACAGCGTTAGGGGGACGAGCAAGACAGCCTTAGCCACTCTTTGTCCAGTTCAGAGACTGCGAGGTATTTATTGTGCTGTTAAAGGGACACAGAAAACACATACTTAAAGACCGACCTTGTGTCTGTTACTAATAGCTTAGATCAGTGGCAGCCAGGGGTACATGTACCCCTAGGGGTACGCAGAGGGCTTCCAGGGGTACATCAACTCATCTAGATACTTGCCTAATTTTACAACAGGCTCCATAAAAAGCACTAGCGAAGTCAGTACAAACTAACATTTCATACAGACAGAATGCAAAAGTCAGCAATTGTTCAGTAACAGTGTGGCTGTGACACTCGTGTATTTTTAAGTCTGATTTTGTAAGCAAGTAATTTTTAAGCCAGGTGAAATTTGGGGTACGCAAGACAAATCAGACTCCTGAAAGGGGTACAGGAGTCTGGAAAGATTGAAAGCCACTGGCTTAAGATTATTTAAACTGCAAGGATGTTAAGACCCAATCCTGCTTTCACCAGCAAAGCTGTTAACCCAGATACATCTACAGTGTGATAAGCGATGGCACGGCCACGGCTGGCCTCCATCAGCTGACTCAGGCTTGCGGAGGTGTAACATTGCCGTGTAGACGTTCAGGCTCGGGCTGGATCCCGGGCTCTGAGATGCCATGTGAGGTGGGAGGATGCTTGCCCAACCTGGGCAGTGAAGCTGGACTGGTCACTTTCCCTTTCTGGTTGTCTTGCACTCAGGAGCGCTGCCAGCCTTTTCGGCGCCCTAGGCGGCGGAAGGTCCCGCCCCCGAAATGCCGCCCCCGACAGCGGCGGCGGAAGGTCCCACCCCCAAAATTCCACTGACGACCGGGGTGCCGGTGCTCCCCAAATAGTAGTGCCCTAGGCGACCGCCTAGGTCGCCTAATGGGTTGCGCCGGCCCTGCTTGCACTAGCACAAAGCTGTGATGCTGGGGTGCAGATGCTGCAGGGGATGGAGAAAACAATTCCATCGCATATAAAAAAAAACCCTGAAAACGTTCCTGCTCATTCAGTTTTGTAACAAGCCCTTTCAGATCCAATTGAAGGCTTAAATTCTAGCCTGACCTGAGCAATGGGGGCTAAGAGGGCACAGGGCACTGATTTTCCACTCTTCCCCCATTGCAGGATGCCAGCAGTATGTGGCCAGTGGCACCCCCGGAGTCCAAGAGGGTGGGGAATGGCTAGTGCTCGTAGTATTGCTCCATGGCCTCAAGGGAGTGTGGCCAGCTGGGTTGTGGGCGTGGTAGCACGTGCAGCACCTGCAATCACCGGGTGGAAAGAGCAAAGTACTATCTGCTCTGCGCAGGGATATTGCCCCAGAGCATCGCTGCTTGGCTGGGCTGCTAGGGCTGCCTACTCAGCACTCCAGGGGCATGGTTTGGCCCTAAAAGGAGTTGACAGCGACCCTTTTAAGTGTATTTGCTTCTGTGAATACTGGCGGTGTGGTAGGAATAGGGGGGAACCCTGACAACAGGCATAGGGACTGACTGAGAACAGAAGAGGGGGTTTTGCTTTCTGTCTCCTGCGTTTCTGTTTGATGTAGCCACCAGCCATCCTCTCCAGGTGTATTCTGACCCGGTTTGGTTCACATTGGTACAGTAGCTGTCCTTAACAGGAGGCCTTAGTGTTTTAATGCTAATATGTCAGTGTTTCCTTGCCACTTTTGCTTTCTCTTTTTGTGTGCCGAGGAGCAGAGTTTTGTTGCATCACTGTTGCTATAAATCCACTAATGTATATTTTGAGAATAAAGGCTATTTAAATCTAATAAAGGTGGTTCTTCACTACTCTGTGTATAATCTGTTGCTTTCCCATATTTAGTGTCTAAGGGATGGTAGCATTATTAGGAGTTACTAGCTGGTATCATTACAGAAAGTCTTACAACTTCTTTTTGACTGAATATATAGGCGACTAGATCGTGGAAGAATGCTTATTGCTAGCTGTGGTGCAGTTCAGAGCTGAGTATATGGTCAATAAAGCTTAAATCTCTCAGACTGAAATAATTTCTTAGCTGAGTTTCTGCCTATGGGTTATGCTCCTGTAAGCAAATCAAAAATACTACATGGCATCAGAAGTCCTGTAAAGAGCAGGGCAATGGAATCCGCTAGAGTCAAGCTGCCCAGGATGAACTGGGGAAGTATGCACCCCACTGGGGAGTGGAAGGAATTGAAGCAGCTTGCAGGGCTCCTTTAGGAAAATGCTGCTCTCTGCTAATCTGGCTTGGAGAGAGCGGGAGAGGCATTTATAATACTTGGTATGAATGGGCCAAAGCCCTGCCTCATCCTCCACAGAGCACACGGTCCCCAGAATAGCATCCATGCTTGTCCCCCGCCTGGGGACCGGCTTCATTGGTAACTCCAGACCAGTGAGCTTCAGCGTAGGCTCCCTCCCTGAGCTTGCCTGCCTCCACGGTTCCATCCAGGGCCTGCCCAGGCCTAGCGCCCTCTCTAGAGAGCCCCTCCCACATCCATGTGTAAGGGGACTGTTGCCCCCTTACTAACATTCAGTGGGGGTGTTTTGGTTGCTAGCTCCCAGCACTAAAAGGGGAGGGATCGATGGCAAATCAGGACCCTGAGACTGATAGTCCCCAGGAACAATGGCAAGAGGCCAATGCTCCAGATTGACAGGGCGGGCCAGCAAATCAAGGAGACAGAAGGCCAGGGTGGGTCCCGTCCTCCGTGTGAGCAGGAATGTGCCTGAGTCAGACAGAGTGGGGCCGAGCTAAGGAGAAAGCAGGGGCCCAAGCTGAGCGGGAGAGCAGAGCTGGGCCAGATCCAGAGGGGCCAGAGCTGCAGCCAGAAAGCCCCAGGGAGAGCAGATCCTGTGCTGGGAGCAGAGTTGCAGCCAAAAAGCCAGAGCACAGCCCAGAGAGAGCAGACGTGCCCTGGGAGCAGAGCTGCAGCAACCAGAGCCAGAGGGGCCAGACAAGCAGCCCAGGAAGCAGCCTGCAGAGCAGACCTGTCCTGTCCTGGGAGCAGAGCTGTAGCAACCAGAGCCAGAGAGGCCAGAGAAGCAGCCCAGGGAGCTGAAGGCAGAGCAGCAGCAGCAGCCGTGCTGAGGCAGTGTGGAGCTGGAGCAGTCCAGAGCTGGGTGCGGTGAGCAGCTGGGCAGAGTGAGGGGGACCCTGGGCAGTGGGCCCAGCACAGGGAGACGCCTCAGCCAAGAGGCCCTGCAGGCCAGACTTGGAGGGGGATCGTAACCCTGACAGGGCGGGGGCGATGCTGGGGAGAAGGGTCCTGCCACCTACAGCCTGAGAGCATGTGGCCACCGCCAGGGCAAGTGTCCAACCTGCAGCGTCTGTGCAGCACAGCCAGGACCTGAGAAGGTGGCCTGGGACCTACAAGGAACAGACTGTGAACTGCCCTGATGTTCCAGAGACACTGTCTGTAAATGTTCCCTGCCACAGAGCGGGGTGATGTGTTTTCCTTTAACCTTTCCCATTTTTCCTTGTTCTTTTTTTAAATTAATTGTTAAGTAAACAACTTGTATTTGCTTTATATTGTCTGGAATAATCAGTGGGTCAGGGAGGTGCCCAGTGCAGAAAGGGTACCCCGGAGTGGGGACACCTTAGCCCCTGTCCTAGGTGACCACAGCAGGGTTGGGGGTTGAGCCCCCCCAGGAATCCTGGGCCCAGCCTTGTTGGGGCTACGAGAACTCTGCCAGACAGGAGAGTCCTCAAGGGCAGGGAGGCCTCTGGGTCAAGGAAGTGGGAGCGAGGACTCAGATCCTTTCGCTCGCCCACTTCACCGGGGTAGCACAGAAGCCAGGAAAGTTCCCCACAAGAGCGGGACCATTCCCCTGCTTACACATGAAATGCCGGGGGAGTTAAATACAGGAGCTTGTGGCAGGGTTGTTCAGCCGAAGAGCTGGTTCCGTTCAGATGGCTAAGTCATCTGAAGAGATGAGGGCATCTCAGCAAGGGGGTCTCAACCTGGAGGTTGTGAACAGATGTTGGGGTCATGACCCCACCTGCCCTCCCCACATTGCTGGGGGATGGCGGGGGGGAGGGGGTCCAGTCTGGAAAAGGTTGAGAACCACTCTTGATCTTACGATAGGTTGGAGGAAGACTATTATTGTTACTATCTTTGTCCACACCCCCCCCATGCAGAAAGCATTTGAGCACTTAGTAGTTCTCAGTAGGACTTAGGCACATGCTGAAGTACTGTCCTGCATAGGGACACTCGTCTGATTCAGGGCCATAGTTTGTCCGACAACCATTCTGTCAATGCAGCTGCTGCCCATAGGAAATGCCCACCCAAGGTAAACTGAGGCACAGAGCGGTCAAGAGAGTCATCCAAGGTCATCCAATAAGGCAGCAGGCAGATGGGGTAAACCCAGGGCTGTGCTGACGCCTGGCCCCACCTGCTCTCCTTCACATATTTACATCCTGAAGTACCAACCTAGCTGCATCTCTCTCCACTCACCCCCCCATACCCATCTTCATACATGTTTGAACAGGTGAAAGGCTTGGAGCTACTGGCTTAGCTTGATCCTGGGGTGCCAGTCCACTGGCTCCCTGCATAGTTCTGCCCCGTCACTTCAGCTGATGTGCAGGAAATGGACAGGCTGGTTGATTTGTTTTGATGGAAAGAAAGAAAGAAAGAAAAAGAACGGGACCAGGCAGAGCAGACCCCTGGGGAGGGAGGATGAAGATCTTGCTGGCCTGCCTGTGATGAAAGCGCTGCTCATTGCAGCGAGAGACCACGCGAATCAAAGGCTCAGAGACCGGCGGTGCAGCTGCTCTTAGGGTTTAAGTATTCGGCCAACCAAAGCCGGCAGCTGCCAAACCTCGGCACTGTCAGAAGCTGCCACCTGTGTGTAGTGTTACTAGCCCGTTTCGCTGCAGAGAGGAGGAGATGGGATGGCTCTGCAGAGCGGCAGCGCCCAGAGTGGGCTGGTTCCTGCTGCTTTGCCATGCCACTCGCTACCAGTGCGTGAGCCCTGGAAGTGTGAGCAAGCTGGCAAGCTCTGAATGGAAGGTGAGCAGAACCCTGGGGCCTGGCTTTAGATTAGAAATCTCTGCTAAGAGCCGGACCGGTGCTAAGCACCCCTGCTGCAGCAGGATGGCAAGCGCTTTCCCAGACTTTGAGCCGAGGGGGCCAGCTTTTGCAATTCAGGCATGAGAAAGATCAGGGCAAGCTTAGTTGAATACTTGGCTTAGCTCTTACATAGCACTTTTCATCAGTCGGTCTCAGCGCGCCATACAAAGGAAGGTCAGCATCATTGTCCCCATTTTACAGATGGGGAAACAGAGGCACAGAGCAATGACATGTTCAAGGGCCATGAGAAATTAGCTCACTAAGCCATTGTCTAGGCTGGGTATTTGCCCCGATGTCACCCACCAAGCAGCTGTCTCAGTGCTAATCCCTGCCACAGACAGCGAAGCTGTCACATGGATGGCTCTCCCCTACTGGAAACCCGGATAAGTTGTCTCACTGCAAATTGCCATGGAGGTTTGCCTTGCAGCTAAGCAGAGGGATGAATCCAGGCAATTTCCCATTTCAGTCAAGCCCTCGGATCATCATGATTCTTTACTATTACAGTCAGGTTCAGGGACACCCCTAGGCTAGGTGCTGTACAGAGAGCTGGGCCGTGCCCTTGGGCGCCTATGCTCTAAACAGAGAGCACAGAGTGCGGCAAGGCAAAAGACACAGAAGCAAAGTGCTCAGGATGGCGAGGGGCACGTGCCTTGTTAATTCCACCCGCACCTTTTTACCTACAATTGAAAAATAACAAATAAAAACTATGTTGCTTTCCTAGTCAAGGTACATTATGCTGAGTGACCAAGCAATGTTCACGTTCTACCCTACCCAACCAAGGGTTCACGTCCTACCCTTTCCAATTGGGCTACCCGAAACTCCCTCACTTTAAGACAAGAAAGGCAGGAAATCTGGAGCTGGATAGAACCCTCTCCTTTATTCTGATTTAAAAGCAGTGCTGAGGCGTCTGGCCTGTGTGGCTGATTTAAAAGCCCCCTTATGCTAGGGGGGCCCACAAATATGTTTGGCGCTGGACCCACAAAAGGTTCATCCGGCCCTGTTCATTATGTGAAGGGAGATTTAACAGCAGCACCTCCACTGATCACAACCTGCCACACCATGGCGAGAGTGGAACACTGGGCAAAGTATAGAATCATAGAATCTCAGGGTTGGAAGGGACCTCAGGAGGTCATCTAGTCCAACTCCCTGCTCAAAGCAGGACCAATCCTTCCACTAGAAAGAGCCACACCGCAAGCTCTTGAATTCACTGGGCCGGTCATTGAGCGGGAGATGAAGTTAGAAACAGGTATAAACAAATAACACTTGGGGAAAAAAACCAAGGGAGAAACAAGGGAGGACCCCCATCAACTGGAAGGCATGGGATGCATTGTCCTAGGGATGGGGGTTCAACGACCACCACTCCCAAGAGGAGGAGACGGGTGGTGGTGGTTGGGTACTAGATGTAAGAGAGCAGTATGATTTCTCAGAGCTCCAGTATGAAATGAGAAAAACCTGTTGAGAGTCTTTGGGTTAAGTTTAGAGGCGAGAGCAACAAGGGTGATGTTGTGGTGGGCGTCTGCTATAGACCTCCAGACCAGGAGGATGAGGTAGACGAGGCTTTATTCGGACAACTAACAGAAGTTTCCAGATCACAGGCCCTGGTTCTCATGGGGGACTTCAATCACCCTGACATCTGCTGGGAGAGCAATACAGCAGTGCACAGACAATGCAGGAAGTTTTTGGAGAGTATTGGGGACAATTTCCTGGTGCAAGTGCTGGAGGAACCAACTAGGGGCCTTTCTCCTCTTGACTTGCTGCTCACAAACAGGGAAGAATTTGTAGGGGAAGTAGAAGTGGATGGCGCCTGGGCAACAGTGACTANGATGTTGATTTCCTAGTCAAGGTACATTATGCTGAGTGACCAAGCAATGTTCACGTCCTACCCTACCCAAGGGTTCACGTCCTACCCTTTCCAATTGGGCTCCCATCTAGTTTTTTCCCCACCCTAAACTCCCTCACTTTAAGACAAGAAAGGCAGGAAATCTGGAGCTGGATAGAACCCTCTCCTTTATTCTGATTTAAAAGCCCCCTTATGCTAGGGTGACCAGATGTCCCATTTTTAAAGGGCCAGTCCCGTTTTTTGGGACTTTTTCTTATATAGGCGCCTATTACCCCCCGGGCACTGTCCCATTTTTTCACAGTTGCTATCTGGTCACCCTAAGCCTTATGCAGGCTCTGAGTCACCCACAGGTTCTTTAAAGTACACAGCTCAGCCAGCTTGGTCTACTAAAGAGCAGCTCTACCTACCAGCAATACCCCAGCCAGTGCTCACAATGAGCCTTGCTGTGTATCTGGAATATCAGCAAATCTGTGCTACTTCAGAGGATATTTGACAGCCTGGGGGCTCCTTACAGAAAATACCTTGCCAGCTGCCTTCTATTCGTTATCAGGGCTGGGTTTACAATGACGCCAGTGGCACCATGGAGCCGGGCCCATGCTCAGAAGGGGCCCCAGCGGGCTCTGCTTGCACTGTGCCCTTAGACCCCACCACTTGCTCCTCTCGGCCTGCCCGCCGGCCAGCCGAGGGCTCCTCTCCACCCGCCGGCTTCTCTCTGCCTCCTGGCCGGACCCCAGTGCACCTCCGGTTCTGGGCAGTCTCTGCTAACCACCACCTGTGGGGCCCCACCTCTCTCCCCGGAGCTGAGCCGCCTGGGACTGGTGCAGAAGCCTGGCCAGTCTCAGCCAGTTGGGGGAGGGGAGACAGTGTGCGGGGCTTGGCTGGGCCCCTCCAGGCAAGTGGGGGGTTGTGTGGCGTGGCCTGGGCCCACCCCCGAGGGGAAGGGACACGCTGGCAGCACAGGGCCAGGCGGGCCATTGTGCGTCTGGCAACTGCCGGTTTGTAAATCGTGCCCTCGCACTGGGCTGGGCGGAGCAGGGCTGCTCCTGCCATGCCAGGCCCCTGGCCGGCCACTGGCTCCAGGGACCGACCCCCCGCGCCGTGCGCCGTTGCCCCCATGGGGGGCCCACAAATATGTTTGGCGCTGGACCCACAAAAGCTTTATTCCGGCCCTGTTCATTATGTGAAGGGAGATTTAACAGCAGCACCTCCACTGATCACAACCTGCCACACCATGGCGAGAGTGGAACACTGGGCAAAGTATAGAATCATAGAATCTCAGGGTTGGAAGGGACCTCAGGAGGTCATCTAGTCCCACCCCCTGCTCAAAGCAGGACCAATCCTTCCACTAAAAAGAGCCACACCGCAAGCTCTTGAATTCACTGGGCCGGTCATTGAGCGGGAGATGAAGTTAGAAACAGGTATAAACAAATAACACTTGGGGAAAAAAAACAAGGGAGAAACAAGGGAGGACCCCCATCAACTGGAAGGCATGGGATGCATTGTCCTAGGGATGGGGGTTCAACGACCACCACTCCCAAGAGGAGGAGACGGGTGGTGGTGGTTGGGTACTAGATGTAAGAGAGCAGTATGATTTCTCAGAGCTCCAGTATGAAATGAGAAAAACCTGTTGAGAGTCTTTGGGTTAAGTTTAGAGGCGAGAGCAACAAGGGTGATGTTGTGGTGGGCGTCTGCTATAGACCTCCAGACCAGGAGGATGAGGTAGACGAGGCTTTATTCGGACAACTAACAGAAGTTTCCAGATCATAGGCCCTGGTTCTCATGGGGGACTTCAATCACCCTGACATCTGCTGGGAGAGCAATACAGCAGTGCACAGACAATCCAGGAAGTTTTTGGAGAGTGTTGGGGACAATTTCCTGGTGCAAGTGCTGGAGGAACCAACTAGGGGCCATGCTCCTCTTGACTTGCTGCTCACAAACAGGGAAGAATTTGCAGGGGAAGTAGAAGTGGATGGTGCCTGGGCAACAGTGACTATGCGATGGTTGAGTTCAGAATCCTGACAAAAGGAAGAAAGGAGAGCAGCAGAATATGGACCCTGGACTTCAGGAAAGCAGACTTTGACTCCCTCAGGGAACTGATGGGCAGGATCCCCTGGGAGGCTAATATGAGGGGGAAAGGAGTCCAGGAGAGCTGGCTGTATTTTAAAGAAGCCTTATTGAGGTCACGGGAACAAACCATCCCGATGTGCAGAAAGAATAGTAAATATGGCAGGCGACCAGCTTGGCTTAACAGAGAAATCTTCGGTGAGCTTAAACACAAAAAGGAAGCTTACAAGAAGTGGAAACTTGGACAGATGACTAGGGAGGAGTATACAAATATTGCTCGAGCATGCAGGGGTGTAATCAGGAAGGCCAAAGCACAATTGGATTTGCAGCTAGCAAAGGATGTGAAGTGTAACAAGAAGGGTTTCTACAGGTATGTTAGCAACAAGAAGGTGGTCAGGGAAAGTGTGGGACCCTTACTGAATGGGGGAGGCAACCTAGTAACAGATGACATGGAAAAAGCTGAAGTAATCAATGCTTTTTTTGCCTGCTGAAACCCCAAGCCCCCCCATGACCGAAGCCTCCCCCATTTCCCCCCCCCCTCACCCCCCGGCGGCCGGAGACGCCCTAGCCTGGCTGCCCCAGCCGCCCCTGGCTGCTGGCTGGAGAAAAGCCCCCTCCGGCTTCAGGGGAGAGGGGGAGCACGGGCAGGGCCTCCGGGCAGAGTGTGGGTGAGGCCAGGGCCTGGGTTAGGGCAGGCAACAAGAGCTGGGGGGGGGGGGGGAGAGAGGGGCGGTTACTGAGCAAACAACCCCCCCTCTCCCTTCCCTTTAGGCCCCCTGGTCTCTGCCCGAGCGTGGCAGCTGTTCCCTGGACGTTAGGTAGGGGACGTAAGGAAGGCCACATACCACTAGGTGGCATCACGCTAATGAGTAAATCCAAAGCACTGGCAACTCCTAAGATCACAGACATTGGGGATGGAAAAGACCCATCATCTGATTGGGTCCATCTCTCCCATCCGTCCCCCTGTGCGTGTGGGGTATGGCCCCCTTGACCAAGGAGAATGGGATATTAAGGTGATTGTGTCTTAGCAGCTGTCCGAGCAGGCCAGTCCCCGATCTCACTCCAGCGCTTGGGAAGTCCAGCGGGATTTCACTTTGCTCCAGCAGCATGGGGACGGGGTGCCAGCGTGAACGAGGGGTCGTGGTGAATGGGGTCGGGGCATGAGCTATTTTCTATTTCTAAAGCACAAGCTCTCCATGTATTCTGGGCCATACAATACTGGGATGCAGCTGGAAGGACGCACAAGCCCCTAGACAGCAGTGAGGGGACCTGTACACTGTAGCTAAGGGCATTGGGATGACTCACCTTCTCTTACAAGTAAGTGCCTTGGGGTTTCCTGCAGCACAGACAGCACTTGGAAGGGCTCCCCTCGACTGCCCACCTTCATCCCACCTTCATTAGGTTTTTAAGGTCAGGCTTGACAAAGCCCTGGCTGGGCTGATTTAGTTGGGTTTGGTCCTGCTTTGAGCAGGGGGTTGGACTAGATGACCTCCTGAGGTCCCTTCCAACCCTGAGATTCTATGATTCTATGATCCCTACCACACCCCTNTCTCCCCTCGACTGCCCACCTTCATCCCTACCACACCCCTTTGACGAGAAGTCACTGAGAGGCCATCTCCTCTCGGTTCCACCTCTTCAGAGTTATAGCCTCATATTACAGCCCAAAAGCACAGAGTTTAAATTCCTGCACCCTGCACCTAAGCTGGGAATGCTGAAAGTGCCCTGGCTGGGATGATTTAGTTGGGATTAGGTCCTGCTTTGAGCAGGGGGTTGGACTAGATGACCTCCTGAGGTCCCTTCCAACCCTGATATTCTATGATTCTATGAAAGTAGGTTCCAAATATGGAGACGAAATTAGGGACCCTGCTCTGCTTTGATGCGAGAGGCGCTGCGGAAAAAGGAGAAACTCAAACCACGTTGTTTAAAGTCTCCTGAGGGTGGTCTCACCTCCCCCCGCCCTCCCTTATGTAGTGGGAGATCCCAGCAAGATAAGTGCCAACTAGATTGGCAGGTCGCCCCGAATTAACTCCATCCCCTGGAACTACACAAGTGATTTTGGCTCCTTGGGTTTCCAAACAGTGATGCGGCAAGCCCTGCTCTCAGGAACTCTAATGTAAATCCAGAGTAACCCCCATGGATTTCTTAGTCTGGATTTACACCCGGACAGCTAGTGACCCGATTACTCCTCGCTAGACACACACCAGGGGTTACTGGTCAACCTGGGTTTAATCCACCCCCAGCTTCCCACGTCTAGATGCTGTGACTGAGCATCCCAAGGAGACCCCACGCAGCCTGGAATACCCCGTCTGTGTGGAACCAATGTCAGATTCACCAGTTCACACCCACGCCCTGGACCTGTTGTCCTTGGTTCTCAGCGGTAGGAAACCTGCCCCTGAATATGAGCAAATGACCCAGTTTCCTTCACATCTGTTTTCCTTGTGATTAATTCATTCCTTCTGCTCCAAGTCCCAGCCTGCTGCATGCAGCCTGGCAGAAAGTCTTTTCAATTCATCGCAGCCGCTGCTAAGTGTTAATTAATTGCTGATCTTCCCTAGAGCAAAATGGTGCCGGCCCAGCTCCCCCAGCTCTGCTTCAAGGTGCGTCTGAGCCAAGGTGAGTGATCGAAGCAGCTGGGTAATGGGCGAACGTGCTGAAAGGATGGGCCTTACTGTGCTCTTGGGCGTAACAGGGGTGAAAACAGTGTCAGGGAAGACTCAGCCCACATTAATCTGGGACCAAATGCTGCTCCTAGTTATACCAACATCTCCACTGAGTCCGGTGGAGTTACTTCAGATTTACACCAGGATCACACAACAGAAGTTGGCCTCGCATCCAACTACCTGAGCAAAACACACGGAGCCTCCCCTCTGATTTTTGAGCTGTCTGAATTTATCATCATCCTTTTCTAGCACTTTCATCTGAGTGTCTCCAGACACTTTCAAGACATGAATTAATTAAACCTCACAACCACCCTATGAGATGAGAGGTATTATTTAGCTGTATTACCATCTAGGGAAACTGAGGCACCGAGCAGTTTAGGCCCTGATTTTCACATCAGCCACTGATTTTGGATTCCTTAATATCTGGGGTGCCCAACCCAAGACACCTGGGACCTGATTCCAGAGGCACAGAGCACCCACAGCTTTCAGTTGGAATTGGGGTGGTCGGCATCAGGGCCGGATTAAGGCAGGGGCTTTATGGGCTGCAGTCCAGGGCCCCGGCTCAAGGGGGGCCCCACAAAAATAAATCACAGGCAGCGATCTCCAACTCCGGGCAGCTACAAGTCCAGCGGCGCAGCAGGGCTCAGGAAGGCTGCCTGCCTGCCATAGCCCCAGGCTGCTCCCGGAACGGGAGAGTTAATCCGGCCCTGGTCTGCACCTCTGAAAACTAGGCCTGAATGTTGGGCAAGAGGTGCCCAAAGATCAGTGGCCCCTTGTGAAAGTGTTGGCCCAAGGGACTTGCCCAAGATCACAGAGTTACATTTTATTAATTTCCCCCCGCCCCTCCAAAAGAACGGAGGAACGAAGAAGGGAAGGGCAGGGAAGGGAAGAAAAGGAAGAGGGAGCAGGGAGGGGAAAGGAGAGGACGAGCTCAGTTTCCATCTGCTAGGAATTAATCAAAGATTTCTAAAAAAGTCAGACTAAATCTTCTCTGAAATGTCACCGGCTCTTTCAGTGCCAAGTCGCTGTGATTAGCTTCTATCCCTGGAGGCTGCCTGCTTTTCCAGCTGCAGCACTCGTCATTTGGCTACAAGGACTGCTCTGGAGAACCAAGCTTTCCATGAGTTGGAGAGGTTCCGAGGTGATGGGATAGAGCAGGGGTCTCAAACACGCGGTTATTTCCTGCGGCCCACCATAGCTCCCCTCACCCTCCGCCTCCCGCCTCCCCCAGCGTGCCGCATCCCCACTTCTCTGCCTATCTCCCAGCGCTTCCTGCCACCAAACAGCTGTTTGGCAGCGCTTAGGACTTTCCAGGAGGGAGGGGGGAGGAGCGGGGACGCGGCGTGCTATGGGGAGGAGGCGGAGAAGAGGCGGAGCCAGGGCGGGGATTTGGGGAAGGGGTTGGAATAGGGGCAGGGAGGGGGTGGGAAGACCTGGGGCAGGGGCGGGGCCTCCTGGAAGGGGTGGAGTGGAAGGGGTGGGGACGGGNGGGATAGAGCTAGGGCCCTACCAAATTCACGGCCATGAAAAACGCGTCATAGACTGTGAAATCTGGTCTTCCCCCATGAAATTTGGTCTTTTGTGTGCTTTTACCCTATACTCTACAGATTTCACAGGGGAGACCAGCGTTTCTCAAACTGGGGGTCCTGACACAAAAGGAAGTTGCAGGGGGGGTCACAAGGTTATTTTAGGGGGGGTTGCAGTATTGCCTCCCTTACTTCTGTGCTGCTGCCTTCAGAGCTGGGTGGCCAGAGAGCGGCGGCTGCTGACTGGGGGCCCAGCTCTGAAGGCAGCAGCACAGAAGTAAGGGTGGCAATACCATACCATGCCACCCTTAGTTCTGCGCTGCTGCTGCCAGTGGCTCGGCTGGCAGAGCTGTGCGGGCAGGAGGCGGGCATGGCTGGGAGGCTCACAATGTGCTTGGCTCAAACACAGTGTCGTCAGCCTCTCAAGTGCTAAATTCACTTACAGGCTGAACACTAATAACAGGGGAACCGGCCTCGAACAGCCTGGCAGAGCCACCCAGGGGAGCTTGGGCCCCAAACAGAGATGGGGCAAACTCCAAAATGGGACCCTTCCCAGAGTCTCCAGATGGATGGGTCAGGCACAAAGCAGCCCTGATCCCAAACCATAAGGGGCTCCAGGAGCTCTGCCCAAAGCCTGAACTGCGGCCAGACAGCGAGGATATAGGATTCGCTCCTCTGCCCTGCAGAATGGCTAATGCACCCTGCTCAGCCGTTGCCAGGGGGACAAAGTCTGCAGCAGGTTGAGGCCTCTTGTCTCAAATCCCCCTCGCAAAGGGAGATTTCAGTGCCGCACAGAACACACAGACACCACCTGAACAAACAGATCTAAACTCTTCCCCCAAAGATCTATATTTAATTAGGCAGCAGCTGGGCAGTTTAGCCTTGTCCTTTATTTATATGCAGAACGGGGGGGGTTTCTCCACTGTCTGTGACAGCAGGACTGAGATCTACATGCCGTGACAGCGAGCGCGGTGCTCTGGGGGGGCTGCGAGCTCCCACAGCCATGCATCCAAAAACCAGGATGAGACAGCAGAAGCTAGGCAAAGGCATCACGGAGTAGGGAGCTGATGGCCCCGTACTGGCCAAGCGTGCGTGGCTGCTGGTTGGTGGTTCAAACCCAGCCAGGGATGGAGCTATGTAGACTAGTTGGAGGGGTAGTGGGATGTACGTTAAGCAAAAGGCCAGAGGAACAGAGCAGAGCCCAGGAGACGCCAAGCCAGCAGAGCATGTGTGATCCTAGCTTGAACATCTGCACAATCCGCTGTGCATGGCAACTGGTTCTTCTGAGCATCTGAAGTGGGTGGGAGGGTGGAGCTTGGCAGGACACCACTCTTTCCCTTGCTCCTGGTTAAAAGAGCTCATTAGGAATATTTCTGGCTAGGCGGCGATGAAGGGCGGGGCAGGAGAACTGCCTACAAACAACAGAAGGGTGGGAACACCAAGGCGGCAGAGGAATTGTTCAGGGCGGAACTCGATGCCTGGGATTTGGCTGTGGAAGAATCTCCCCCGGGGAAAGTGGGGAGGGCCATTCCTAGGTGTACTGGAGACTCTCCTGGTGGGGAGAAGCCTGACTGCAGAGGGGGATGGAGTGGATGAGCTCCCGGGTCTTTTCCATCTCTACCTTCTATGAAGAAAAAAGGGATCCAACATTTATCTCCACGTTACTCCTGTTCACCAACCTTTTGGGTGCAGCTAGCCAGCTGCAGGCCTCCCAGTGGAGGGGGAGGGGACGGATAGCTCAGTGGTTTGAGCATTGGCCTGCTAAACCCAGGGTTGTGAGTTCAATCCTTGAGGGGGCTACTTAGGGATCTGGGGCAAAATTGGTCCTGCTAGTGAAGGCAGGGGGCTGGACTCAATGACCTTTCGGGGTCCCTTCCAGCTCTATGAGATAGGTATATCTCCATATATTAAACCTTCAGAGCTGAATCGTGCAGCATCCATGCTCTGGGTCAGTCTCAGAGTCTCACCTGGGCTGGACTGGACATCATTGCTGAAGCTGGGGATAGTCTGTCCGGGGGCATCATCTCTGTGTTACTCCTCAGCAGCTGTCTCAGAGGCCAGTCAGTTCTGGGAAGTGTCTGTTTTTTTCTGACATTTCAAAGCCTCATACAGCTGAGAGTAAAGACAAGTCTGGGACTTCGAGGCCTTTGCCCATGGCATGGACTTGTGGGGGTTTGACCTCTTCTCCCACAATTCCCTCTGGTTCCCAAAAGGCCTTTCAAAATCCCGCACTTCAAGGGGGCTCTGCCAGGAGTTGTGGCAGAGGCACCCAGTGGGTAGGCCCATAGCGACAGTGCGCCACTGTTCCCGAACTCACCTGGCCGCACTTGTAGGGTTAGCTGGATGCAGATGTAATCACCTGCATTTTCCTTATCTACCACCTACATTTTCCAGCCTTCCACCACCCTTCTGTGTTGTTATTTCTCTGGCCTCACAACTCCGCTGAATCTAGAATAGCTCTGATCTGTAAAGGGAACAAGCTGCATGCTAATGACATTCATTCACGAAACGGGGCCTGTACCCCCTCCCAGATCCCTCCCCCAATCTGATACAGCCATTGCCCACGCTTGGCCTATACACCGTTTTTTAAGCCATGGGGCAGTATTTGTATCTGGGTCATTTTGAGAGTAAGATTTTTATGAGAGGCTGTATCAACATCAAGGCCATCTATGGCATTCCCTCCAGCAGCTAATCTTGTCGCTCATCATTCGTTATTTTCCTCGCTTAACTCATCTAGCAAAGCAAAGAAAAATGTTAGAATTAGGAATGGCAATTACAGGATCACCTCTCTTTCTCTTTTTTTTTTTAAATCTCTGCCACATTTTCATTTCTCTGGTCTCCTGGTACTAATAATACTTACACAGCACTTTTAATCCGTAGCTCTCAAAGCAGGACAGTATCATTAACCCCATTTTGCAGATGGGGAAACTGAGGCCCCAGAGCAGGGAAGTGACTTGCCCAAGGTCACCCTGCAGGCCTGGGGTGGAGCCAGGAATAGAACCAAGGTCTTCTGAGTCCCACACTACTGCTTGAGCTCCTAGGCAGTACCACACTGGTAAGTATGGACTGCCCCACACCCTGCAGGATTGTTCAGAAATATCTATTGGTAGCACAGGACCTTCCTTTAATACCCTAATCTGCATATTATTCAGACTGGCAGATTTCTGTAGGCTGACGTGTACTCACTTCCCTGCCCTCTAGCCCCAGGAATTTGTGAAGATCTTGCAGAAATAGCCAACTGTCCAAACTTCTTGGCCTTGCTACAGACAGCATCTTCTCCGTCGTTTCTGAGTCACGCTTCCGGTCAGCCGCCTCCTTTGTTTCTGTGCCGGCTTTGGTCCAAATCCTGCTCAGCTCTTGCCTGCAAATGGTCTTGTGGGAGTACTTGTGGGCAGCTAAAAGCCAGTGGCTACATGGTGCTCTGAGTATCCCACATGCTGCTAAAGGACTTTCCCCCCCTTGTAGTCCTGGTGCCTGGTGCATTTGATAGCCTGTGTCCTGTGCCCCAGAAAATTCCCCACCAAACTCATTACTACCAAACTGTATCATAAGCAACTGTTCCACCTCTTCTCTGTGCCCCTCCCCTCCTCCGTCACCAGGAAACCAGCCAAGGAAGTCTTTTGAAAAGCCACTCAGGCGTTTTGCCTCAGTGTCAAGCAGTGCAGTGAAGGCAGCAGAAGGATGCCTATGCTACCCTCGTCCATTGACGCACCACGACCGTCTCAAACACAAAATGAACTCGCCTCCATTCAAGGCCAGGAAATTAGCTTTGCTCAGACAGAGACTGAACCAGCAGAATCAAGCGGCAGAGGAAAGCGTGGTTCTCTCCAATTAAAAGCCAGGACTGTCAGTGCAGAGAGGGATACTTCAGATAGTCCCTTGAGAGACGGGGGGAGGGGAGTTTACTGTGGTGGAGCACAGGGCTACACATTTATCTAGCCATGGGCACTCATCCGCTTGCTAAGTCAGCATGAGATGCCCCACCCCCATTTCAGCTGCAATAGACCCACCGTTTTAGGAATCCCCCGGGTTTTTTAGACGCCTTGGCTTAAGAGTGGTTAGTGCCCGTTCCCCTGATCTTACGAAGTCAGCAGATGTCCCCGAACAGCTTGGTAAGACTCCAGGGTTTTGGCCCGCAACCTTTTCAGCCTGGCAACCCCCTTATTTGGAGTGAAACAGTTTTGCGACCCGCCCTCTGAAATTTAATATAAAAGAGTAAAACGTGCATCCGTGCTACCGATGATAAGCCAGTGGGATTGATTTGTGCGCATGGCTGGAGAGGATGACAAGGAAGCCTTGATCTTTGTCAGGGTGTGCGGGGCGTGGAGGAGTGAGATTTTCTTTGCTTTAGACCAGTGGTTCCCAACCTTTTTCGTCTGGCGGGTGCCAGACGACGAGCCACAGAGGACCGTGGCAGCGGACGAGCATCCGCCGAAATGTCGCCAAGCGGCAACGTCAATAGGTGTCGCCACCGAAATGCCGCCGAGAAGCAGCGTCATGCAGAGGCGTCGCTGCCGATCGGCGGCATTTCGGCGGCGACGCCTCTGGATGACGCTGCTTCTCGGCGGCATTTCAGCGGATGCTCGTCTGCTGGCCAGTACGCGGGCGCACTTAGACGCTCCGGTGGGCACCGCGTTGGGGACCCCTGCTTTAGACTAATAAAATGGAACACCTCATGCCCCTTGGGTTGCTTTCCATGACCCCACCCTCAGGCACACAGCCCAGTGGTTGAGAAACACGGGTCTATTGTAGACGTAAAATGGGGTCTCAGCTTTTTTTCATGACTCCCCACCTTTAAGTTATGGTCAAATGTGGGAGGGGGACACAGCTGTGTCTAAGGATGAGGTTTGCATCGATCCGGTGGGTCCGATTTCCTTGCAGCCCCGATCAGACAGGCCCCCCCTGCAAACCTGCCCCCAAGCCTGGGGCTGTTCAGAGCAGGGTTTGGCCCATTGCAGGGATACGATTCAGCTCCACATCTCGCTGCAGCAGGTGGGTGTTTGCAGCTGGGGCTCTGGTTCAGACCTGGCACCAGCAGCATCTAACAGCACAACAGTCATTGCTATGTGCTCAGAGCCGCCAAGCTGAGGCTGGTGTGGGCATTTCCTTTATTACACGGCCTAGTGTGTCTGGGTAGCACTGCCCCCTGCTGGGTGGAATCAGAACTGCTCAACTGTGTGTCACAGGCCCGGAGATGGCCTTAGCTGCAGCGGCAGGGGGCTGGAGTTCCTTCCTGGTCCTGCGCTCAATAACGCCGTTCTGGACCATTTCGCCAGTCAATGCTGATAGGATAATTACTGCAGAGGCCCTTAGGCCCTGTCAGCTTGAGCACAGAAGGGGACTTAGAATCATAGAATATCAGGGTTGGAAGGGACCTCAGGAGATCATCTAGTCCAACCCCCTGCTCAAAGCAGGACCAATCCCCAGGCAGATTTTTGCCCCTGATCCCTAAATGGACTTGCTCATGTTCTTGCTGCCATTACATGAGGCCTGTGTCAGGAACCGCCCCAGTAACCCTATTTACCAGGGCACAGTGAAATAAAATAAAGAGACAGAGCCTAGGTCATTAGGCCACTCCAGTCCCTCACTTCCTAGACTGTAAGGAGCTGGATTCTGTGGCTGCTGAGCTCTGGCTGGTAGCCTGGCAGGCTGAGATGAACAGGCCGTCGCTTGGAGTTAATTTTAATAATTCGGTGTGCGTCCGTTTAGCTGATCTCACAGCACTTTGCGCACATTCAGCCTCGCCCCACGAGGGAGGTGCATCACTAATGCCGTTTCAGAGCGGAAATGGCAGCACAGAGGCTAAGATAACGGTCATGCAGCGGAACCAGGAACACCAATTCCCACTCCCCTGCGCTAACCGCTCAACAGCGCTCCCGCCGATTNGCTAATGCCGTTTCACAGAGCGGAAATGGCAGCACAGAGGCTAAGATAACGGTCATGCAGCTGAACCAGGAACACCAATTCCCACTCCCCTGCGCTAACCGCTCAACAGCGCTCCCGCCGATTACATTGCACAGGGACCAGCGCTTTGCACAGGTGGTTCTAGGGCTCCTTGCTTTGCAGATCTGACCCAGAATTTTCCGGTGATGAAATATTAACCGTCTCCCTCCAGGAAATGTCCCAGCAAAGAAACTGACGAGAGTTTGTAGATACGTACGCTACACTTGTATCAGTCATGGTATTGCCAACCCTGAGCATTCAAAATTCACTAGTCTGGTCCCCCCAAAATCATGATTAGCTTAAAGAAAATAAGCGTTAGGTTCTCTCTCTCTCTTTTTTTTAAACCTTCTGGTTTCTGAGCCTTTAGATCGCACTCACTTCACATTTTCATGTTTTCCTTTGCAACCACGAGGCTAGAAATTAGTGTTTCATTAAAAAAAATCAGAGGTTCTTATTTAATCACTTGATTCCAGGAGCTGGGGCTTTGAGAAAAATCACCCAAACTTGAGCAACTTGCAGTTAAAGTCATGAGAATTGGCAACGTTGCAATCAGGATGAATTTATTGAGCAGGCGTCGTTAATTACACGCGACTCACGTCACCATTCCTCAGAGGGGAGCTCCACTAGGCTCTTGGAATTCTTGCCACATCTCCACAAGCGCCACAGCCTCTCTTGGCTACGTCCTCCACAGTACCAAACAAAACACAGTTTTCCTGGAGGGTGGGGTGAGGGAGGGTTAGGAGGGGCTGCTTCCAGCCCTGACAGATTCCTCTCTGAATTCTCATTTATTATTTCTCAGATCTCTGTTGTTTCCTGTCTTAAGTCCGGAATCTGACTCACTCACTTATTTATATTCTTTTCTGTGCTTCTCTGCTCAGCTACACGTATGATCTCTCTCTCACACACACTCTCTCTCACTCTTCTTCATGCTGCTCCTCCCTGGACACCTGCAATTATTTCTGCCTTGCTGGAGTGGAAGAGTACTGGAATTAAAAAAAAAAAAAAAAAAAGACGCTGACGACGTACATCAGTCAAAGAAAATAAAATTAGAGGCAGGGCTCCAGCAGCTGAGCTCTTTTCAAGCTGTGGAGCGAGACCAGGCTGGCTGACTAGCCATTTCTCTCCACCTTCAGGGCCTTTCTTTCAGATCACTACTTTGATCTGGCTTTTCCCCATTGAACGTGGTGGGCCGACCAGCTCTATGGCTTCTGGCGTTCGTCCCAGTTCACTGCATGGGACCAGACCATTTTTCATTCAGTTTGTAAATTTCCTCTCTGACTGTTCCCCACCTGCAGCCACAGCGGCACAGACAGCTCAGAGAAGCGTAGGTTCTGCAGCGGGCAGGAGCCATGGCCAGGCACATTTCCCATCCTCCCTGTGGGATTCCATGTGCTGCAAACCCCTCAGCACCGGGGACTGATCCTTCACAGGTAGCCTTCTCTGGATAGCCACCCGCGACAGAACCGAGCAGCAGTGTGGGGCCATCCTGACATTAAAGCCAAAAAAGCTTTAGGTTTGGCCCTATGATAGATCTATGCTCCCCTGCTCACCAGTTCTCCACCCTGCAATTAATAAGGTCAAGGCATAAAGTCCAATCTGATTGCGTCACCTAACGAGCAACATGCATAAGAAACTAGCGTTCTGCTCCCTTCCTGTACAATCTCTCTCTCTCCGCCCCCCTTCCCTCTGGCATATCTCATGCACCAAACCCTATGGTGGGAGCCTGCAGACATTATTCTGAGCCCTGCATATAGGATCACAAGAACGAACAGTGCACTGAACAGCTGACGTTGGCTATGTAACGGTGCTTTTGTTTTCTGCGTTCCTGCACCTTTAAATGTCTAAGACCCCTCCCTAGGTGCAGACACAGCCACGGTTGTTCTGAGTTGCTGCAGCCTGCTACAGATGAGACACAGGCCACGTCTACGCTACAGGGACTAGCCCGGCCTAGCTCTGGTGCCGGAGTTACTCTGGGAGTAGCTGCAGCCTACACCGACCGAAGGGGTTTTAACCTGACACTAGCTAGGCCAACGCAAGCATTCTTCCATCGGCCTCGTCGTGTCGACACCGGGGGCCAGGTCGGCATTGCTGTGGGACTCAAGTGTTTGGATTTTTCACACCCCTGAGCGCCATACCTACATACACCTAAATGTTAAGTGTAGCCCAGGCCCCACACTGTGCTCTCCCCTAGAGAAAGGCCTTTTGTTCTTCCTTGTGGTCATCTAAAATAAGCGTCAGCTTGAGGGAAAGCAAAGGGCTGCTCCATGCCTAGAGAAACACATTACGTTCTCCTTTCCCCCGGGGTTTGGGGAACCGAGCGCATTTCGATCGAGCAGCTTCGGCTCTCGGTGACACCTGTACAAATCCAAGCTGACCCCCTTGAAGGCACTGGTGTTTTTCCAGACGTTACACTGCTCCGATGCTGGCTCTGTGTTTCCTGCGCAAATCTCCCCCCGACCATGGCACCCGTTCACACCCCCACCTGTGTATTGGCAGAGGTGGAACCAGGCATTCATGTTTGCGAAAGAGGCACCGTCGCCAGCCCTGGAGAGGGAGGTTTTCTGTTCTCTGCATGGGGGTGCGGCTCAGGCCAGGGTACGCCAAGCTCCCACCCTGTCTCACCAGCATGGCCTTACCTGGAACCTTCTCAGTGAGGAAGAGGTTAATTAAGACTTCGTAGCTCATCCCCTCTGCTGGGATTTCCCCCATAGCTCCCATCAGTGTCAGTTGGGGTTTTGGTGAGGTGAAGACTCCGCGACTGGGAACTGGAGCATGCTGCAGGAAGGAAGGATGGCTGTGGGTTTAATGCTCCACTCTGCCACAGACTCCCTGTGTGAGCTTGGGGAGCTGAGGGCCAGAGAGAGACTATCTGTAAAATGGGGATAATGGTCTTTCCCTTCTCTGCCCCTTTCCCTCTTGTCCATTCAGATTGTCAGGCCGTGTCTGTGCCAGGCTTGCTCTAGCGTAGTATCTTTCTGTGTCAGAGGGCTGCTATACAAGACCATATATGACCCGGGCAGGTCAGCAGTGCCAGTGGAACTTACCCCTTTTGCAGGCTTGTAAAATTACGCATCCTGCTGCTGCATCCTCACCTTGTTGCATTTCATTCAGTATAAAGATTGCAGAAGGCTCGGGCACCTCACCCGGACTCAGGAGACCTGGGTTCTATTCCCAGCATTCCCCCGACCTGCTGAGACTGCAGGAAACCACCTCACCCCAGCTCTGGTACTTATGGCCCCAGTCGCTGCACTGGCTGAACACTTCCCAATTACTAACACACAGACCTCCTCCGTGCACTGCTCTAGGTGGGGGCATGCTATTATCCCCATTGCACAGATGGGAACGGAGGCCCAGAGAGGCTAAGTGACTTGCCCAGGGTCACACACGAGGAGCTGTGGCAGAGCAGGAACTGAACTCAGCTCTCCAGAAGTTCAGTCCACAACCTTCACCACAAAGCCTCCCAGCCAGCCCCCTGTCCATGGTGGTTTCCTTTATCTTGTCTATTTTGACTGAATTCTTGGGGGGCGGGGGGAGATGGACTGTATCTCACACTGTTTGTGCAGACCCTAGCACAACATGGTCCAGATCTCAGTGGGGGCCTCTCGGCACTTACTACTGTTATGCTGCACGGCGTTAATAGTAGTCACCAGTCAGAGATCTGGTAAAAAAAAAAAAATCAATGGGTGTATTAAGCACTCTTCATTTGGGCTAAATGTGGGGGGCAATTAAATACCTCTTTGTCTAGTGATAGCTGAAATAATAGAAGCCACTGTCTAAGGCACTGCCAGCAGTGAATGGAAGCTAAAACATGTCGACTGAGTGCAAACGCAGGAGCTGAGATGTTGATTGGCTGCAGCTGTGTGTTGGGGCAGCAAGCCAGCACAGCAGCAGGAAGCGTGGCCCGGAGAAGATGCACAGGACTCATGGAACAGGCAGGCTTGAAAATTGTGAGCAAGGAAAGTGCCTGATGGTGTTTGATCCTACTGTGTTCAGGGAAACAGGACTTTGGGCATTCTTTGGTTACAAACGGGACCGGACCAACGAAAGAGCTGACTCGTATCATCAATTTCTCCTCCTGCCAGAAACAACCCAGCAAGGCACCAAATATTGGCTAATTGCTTGGGCAAAAAGGGACAAGACCAATAAAGTTGAGTTGAGGATTAATACAACAGGATCTCATGCAAGAGAGGGACAAGGCCCAACAGACTGATAACTGAGCACCTCCGTACAGACACCTTGTGCATTAAATGGCTGTGACAGTCTGACTAAAGATTCAGATCAGCTGGAGCTAACTTTACACACCCTGTCTGATCAAAAACTATTTATCTGAAGGTAAAGCAGCAGCATCCCATTATAAAATGCCGAGATCAAATTGATGCAGTGTTGGAGCCGGGATATTCGAGAGACAAGCTGGGTGAGGTAATGGTGGTGAGAAAGACAAGCTTTTGAGTTTAGACTGAAAAATTCTGTAGCTCGAAAGCTTCTCTCTTTCAGCAACAGAAGCTGGGCCAATAAAAGATATTACCGCTCCCGCCTTGTCTCGCTAAGATCAAATCTACATTATTTCTATCCATCGCCCTTCACTGGCTCGGATAAGCGATGGTAAGGTCTGTCCACAGTTAGCTTTAGAAAGGTTTATCACTTCCAATGATACCATGTTATCACCTGAATATTCTGGAGCCAGAGAAGACCTGCCACCACTGTGGCATTGATTGACGTTACGGATTATGCAGAAGGAAAATAGATGGAGTGATTTAGGTGCTTTAATTAGTGGTAACTTTAATCAAGCGATTGACACAAGCCAGCAGCTGTTGCTGTTCCAGCCCATCTCTCTGGGTGGCTGACAATGAGAGCTTTCAACTGGTTTAATTTATATGCAAAGCCTGGAAAACAGGTGGCAATGCCGGAAGAGTCTAGCTTGGAACCTTTAAATGGTATCCAGCAACTCCAAAAAATACTTCGCCCTTATAATGATGAGAGGGAAGAGGCTCCTGCCTTGAGTAAAGTCAGAATCAATACAATATTGGTACATAGGTGGCATAGGATTTACTGTACTGGATCCAACCACTAGCCCATGACATCCACTCTCCTGCCTGATGCTTCAGAGTAAAGTGAAATTATTCACAGCAATATTTTGTTTGTAGTTTGCTGGAATTTTATTTCCTGAGCCTCCTGGGCTCTATCGACAGACCAGGGTAGAGGATTTGCGTCCTCGGATATCTTAACCTGCACAATGCTTAAGTGTTTCTCTTGATCTTAAAATTATCCAGCCCCCTTTTAAAATCCAGCTCAAGTATCTGATTTGCATGAGCTCCCAGGGTAGTGAATGCCCCATATAGATGACATGTAACATGTGGGGGGAAGGAGAAGAAAAATTGTTCCTCACTCTCTATCATGGAAGATTTCTTTTTAATGTGGAATAATGAGCTAGAAGCACAGGAGGGAATTGTGTGATTAGCATCCTGGATAGGTGTGTCCCATCCAGCCTAACACTGAACTTTAAATCTATGCTTTGATCTGCCAGTCTCCTGTGGTCTTATCCTGGCAGTATATACACCTCTACCCCGATATAACACGGATTCGGATATAACGCGGTAAAGCAGTGCTGGGGGGGGAGGGGGGGCTGCGCACTCCGGCGGATCAAAGCAAGTTCAATATAATGCGGTTTCACCTATAANCAGCACAGGAGGGAATTGAGCGATTAGCATCCTGGATAGGTGTGTCCCAGCCAGCCTAACACTGAACTTTAAATCCATGCTTTGATCTGCCAGTCTCCTGTGGTCTTATCCTGGCAGTGTATACACCTCTACCCCGATATAACACGAATTCGGATATAACGCGGTAAAGCAGTGCTGGGGGGGGGGGGGGGNCTTCAGGTTGTACATGGGGTTCGACCATTAGCATTGTGCACACACCTGGCACGCGTCTAAGATCAAATCCACAAGCCTCAACCCAGGATCCTCCTGCTGGGTTGTTTTCCTGTGGAGTTTAGTGGGGGTGAAACGGGCCACAAGGGATTGTATTTGCCTACAGAATTGGTGCAGGGATGGAAGTGGTCAGTGGGGGGGGAGCACCCAGCAGGTAACACCAAAGGCTTTGTGGTGTGGATACAGGTCCACTAGGACCCACAGTAAGAATGGCTCTTTTCAGGCAGACCATGGAGCAGGCACCAGTTACGAACAGCTGCTGATCAGTACAGGCTCAAGCCTTGGCCCTGAAATCAGTGCCCCAGGAATGCTACTCCCCCTTCTCCCCTCGTTTTATCTATTATAAACATTTTACGTCAAATAAAGCCCTAACACTGGGGAAGGTTTTATCGTACAGCACAAGCTGAATGCGAGAGCACTGCTTTCAGCTTCCCCGCATGTCATTTACCGAGCCCTGACTGTCTATTGGTGAATCTGCCACCGCACTCACTTACAGCTTGGAGAGAAGTGGGCCCAGTGGGGACGCAGGTTATTGGATTTGTATTATAACACCTAGAGGCTCTAGCAGTGAGCAGTTCCATTGCCCTAAGCCCTGTCCAAACACAACAGAAGAGACAGTCCCTGCCCTAAAGAAAAAAGAACAGGAGTACTTGTGGCACCTCAGAGACTAACAAATGTATTTAAGCACAAGCTTTCATGGGCTAAATTCCAATGCATGCATCCCATGAAGTGGGTAATACAGTAGGAGAAGGGGGAGGGATAGCTCAGTGGTTTGAGCATTGGCCTGCTAACCCCAGGGTTGAGAGTTCAATCCTTGAGGGGGGCATTTAGGGAACTGGGGCAAAAATCTGTCTGGGGATTGGTCCTGCTTTGAGCAGGGGGTTGGACTAGATGATCTCCTGAGGTCCCTTCCCACCCTGATATTCTATGAAAAAATGGGTGAAAGCCTTTTAGCCTAAAAAGACTGGAAGGATTATTTGCCCTCTTTTACAGATGGGAAACTGAAGCAGTTCCTCATCTGTACAATGGGGATAATAGTACTTTCCTACCTCACACGTTGTGAGGCCCTTCGATACTACAGGAATAGGGGCCAGATAAGTACTAGAGAGATTAAAGCCAGGTCTACCCTATAAACGTGCATTGCTATAAACTACACAGGGGCGGGAAAATCCACACCCCTGAGCGACGCAGTTATACCGGCCTACTGCCCGGTGTAGACAGCACTATGTCGACGGGAGGCTTCTCCCCATCATGGAAGGGGATTAACGGCATCCATGGGAGAAGCTCTCCAGGTGGCAGAGTGGCGTCTTCACTGAAGCGCTGTGGCGTTTTAAGTGTAGACATACCCGAAGTAACTTGTCCAGAGTGACACACCTGGTTACATTTAATATTGCTAGTAACTCGAGGGTCTCAGCGCCACATGGGAGATTTGAGGTTATTAGGGGGATCCTGAACTTTTGCATTTCCTGCCATCTGAGTGGTTGCCATTGTAACTTTAATGTTATATTAATAAGGTTGAGGTCAACTTTTTATTTCATAGAATCATAGAAATGTAGGAGTGGAAGGCACCTCGACAGGTCATCCAGTCCAGGCCCCTGTGCTGAGGCAGAACTAAGTATTATCTAGACCAGAGGCCTGACCCGGTGCTCTGTGCTGCGCGGTGGCGTGGCTGGCTCCAGCCGGGCGGCACAGGTGTAGCGCTGCCAGCAACTGGTGCTCCAGGCAGCGCGGTAAGAGGGTGGCAGGCGGGGAGGTTGGATAGAGGGCAGGGGAGTTTGGGGTGGTGGTCAGGGGTGGGGGTGTGGAGAGGGGTCAGGGCAGTCAGAGGGTGGGGAACAGGGGGGTTGAATGGGGGCAAGGGTCCCAGGGGAGCAGTCAGGAAGGAGACAGGGGGTTGGATGGGATGATGGGGGGCAGTCAGAGGCAGGGGTTCCAGGGGCAGTCAGGGAGAAGGGGTGGTTGGATGGGGCAGGGGTCCCGGGGGGGCAGTCAGGAATGAGAGGAGGGGTAGATGGGGCAGTGGGGGGGAGTCAGGGGCGGGGGGTCCGGGGACAGTCAGGGGACAGGGAGGCGGATGGGACAGGAATCCCGGGGGAGCTATCAGTGGGCGAGAAGCGTGCGGGTCAGATGGGTGGGGGGGGGGGGGTAGATAGGGGGGGGGGGCCAGGCCATGCCTGGCTGTTTGGGGAGGCACTACCTCTGCTAACCGGCCCTCCATACAATTTCGGAAACCTGATGTGGCCCTCAAGCCAAAAAGTCTGCCCGCCCCAGATCTAGACCATCCCTGACAGGGGTTTGTCTAACCTGTTCTTCCAAACCTCCAATGATGGAGATTCCACAAGCTCCCTCGGTAATTTATTCTAGTGCTTAACCACCCTGACAGTTAGGAAGTTTTTCCTCATGTCTAACCTAAATCTCCCTTGCTGCACTTTAAGTCCATAACTTGTCCTGTCCTCAGTGGATAAGAGAACAATTTATCACCCTCCTCTTTATAACCATCTTATATGTACTTGAAGACTTGTCTCCCCTCAGGCTTCTCTTCTCCAGACTAAACAAACCCAATTTTTTTCAATCTTTCCTCATCAGTCACGTTTCCTAGACCTGTAATCTTTTGTTGCTCTCTGGACTTTCTCCAAATTAATACACTTTAGTTACATACAGAAGGAAGGCAAATAGCCATACCTGCCTCTGGGCATGATTGTTGTGGAAAATGTGCTACCATATTAACAGTTTCAGCTCCTAACTACCAGTAAATAGATCCCAAGCCAATTGTAGCTCCTAGCTGCTTAGGCATCATTGTGAGTGGCCAGCAAAGATGACTGCTTATGCTAGGTATCTCCCCTCCTACCCCAAACGATCCATTTAAAACCAGAAATAATGCACTCCTGCCCCACGGTAATGGCTCAAGCACTGCAGCAGGAAGCCTGCTTTGAATATTTGTATTGCAGTAGTGCCTACAAGCCACAACCAGGGATTAGTGCCCCGGAGTGCTAGGCCCTGTACACACAGAGCACAACCCCTCCCAACCATGCTTGGGCTCAAGAGGGGAAAGCTTTATCTTGGCTACTTCTTTCAGCTGCAACACCTCTATCTCCCATGTCCCCCCATCCCTACCACAGCAGCTTTTAAACAAGAGCTTCTTCCCAGCCCCCAGGCCATTATGCAAGGATACCACAGAACTACCTTAGCATCTAGACGGTCGCAGTCCATCAGAAACTAAGATTCAGGGCTTGTGACTGGCCTTTACGGCCTGCCATCCCGCAGAGCTGCCACACACCAAACCACTGACCCGCTGGAGGGAGGAATTCCTCACTTTGACACAAATACAGCTGTGCTAGAGGCCAGCCGGCCGAGCCACAGCCCAGCCTGAGCTCAGGAACTACGATGCAAGAGCAGGAGAAAGTCAGAGGGGTTTAGAGGCCCCATCCAAGGTTTTATCCCTCTTCAGCCACAGGGAAAGCCAAACAGGAGATGCAGCAGGTCCCAGAAGGCAACAGTTACAAGGAGCTGGCGACTCAGCTCATTGCTCGCTGGGACATTAGTCCAGGGGCTACATTTCTGGATTAGAAATGGGGTGGCCATAGGCTTGGGCCATCCTGCCCAGGAGAAAGAGGACTAGCAAGTCACCCTTTCTGGGGGTGGTGAAGGCACATCATAGGGCCAGGAGCATCCTTTGCAGACCCTGCCCCAGGAAACACTTCACATATGTTCTCTGCACAACTGGGATCACTGAGCCCTAGAGAACAGGTCAACGTAACTCACGCTGGAAGGGACCTCCCACAGCGACCGCACCCGAGCTAGCGTGAGCCCAGCAAGAGTGCGGCTTTCAGAGCTCTCCAACTCCCTCCAACCGGACTCCGTTTTTAGAGCTCTCAGGTCTGAGCCCCTCTACAATGCCACTCAGCGTTTCCTCATCCCCTGCCAACAGATGCACTTATGGCTCATTGCCTGAAGGCATCCACTGATACTAGTTCCACTGCCTCATGTACTGTTACGTGAAAGCTACCAGGAAACCCAAAAGCTCATTTGTTGGAGAACCAGTTGATGAGATGACATTTCATTGTGTGTTTTGGGACACTGAGCCAATGAGTTGATGTTAGGCCATGCGTGGTTCACACATTGGTGGCTCTAAGTGCTTATGGAATTCTCCCGTATTTCTCCCTCCATGGTCATGGCTAGTGTTTCCCAGTCATTGCTACATGTACCAGCACTTCAGCATTTTACTGCTGGTTCCTCACTAGCAATTCCCACGACTACCATCTCTCTCCTGGATTAAGCTGGAGCCGACCAGCAGGATCTTCACGAGCGGTCGTGACTTCCTCTCCTTTGGGCACATGCCTGCGCAATATGAGCTAGTTCCACCAGTCTTGGAGCTCTCTCTAGGATGTTAGAGTACGAATTGAACAGGACGACAGGCAGTGCCAATGAACAGGGTTCAACACAGAGGCTGGCCACCAACTTACCTGTTTATGGGACGGCCATTTTTTCTTTACAAGGATTTTAAAACAGAAAAGAGGAGATTACTGACTTCCAAGGTCAAGGTGGTCACCAGCTGCAGGGGCAGGAGAGTGACTGCTACAGCCAAGAGCTAACGTTGCAAAAGCTGCTCTAGCTTGTGCCACAAGAGAAGCACAAGTGATGCTCTCTGTGAAATTAAAATTTCAGAACAGGGCACAGTAGCTTAGACTGGAGAGTATTTCATGGACACAGTAAGCTTACTTTGTGAGAGGAGGTAGATAGAGCTATTTTCTTGTTCCAAGAGAAAAGAGATCCAAGCCTCCCGCTAAGTAAATAAATCAGAGTCCCTTCCTTCCCCCACCACGTCCTCAGAGAAAAGAGCCATCAAAGAGTTCCAATGAGACAGGTATTTATTTAGTTCAAGCGCTAAGGAGTTTTTGTTGTTTTATATTATCAAACAGAGCTGAGGTACCAGTGACATTCCAACATGAAGAAGAGAAGGAACCTTTTCCCCTCTTTTACAATTTCTTCAACTACTTTGCATCAAGACAAAAAGTGAGTAATGGACAGTTGCAGAATGTACTGTACATCATCAAGCCAGAGTGGGGAGGGGAAAAGAAACAAAGCGGAAATTTTTACCGTTTTAAAACCGTATTTAAAACCGAGCCTGTTATTATGGGTCAACTGGCAGCGTGGATGGAAAGAAAAGCTAGACAGCTTGGAATGAGGAAGCATCGTACAGACAAACATTCTGTTTCCATGTACATTATCGGGGGCTTCCTTTCACTAGAAAACGGGGTAGTATTGGAACATGTGTTGGGAGTCATGGAAGCTAACACGATGTTATATACGACTGCAGTCAGTGGATGCAGGGACAAGTTGTGTTAAACATGTCTGCTAGTCAGAGGTACGCCTTGGTTTCAGTGGGAATCTACCATGACCAACTGAAAATGTTAAAAACACGAGCTGGCCTGGCTTATGCAACCACAAAGTGTTTAACATGTTCAAGACACGACTCCTCGAGGACAGGTTCTAACACTCATTTTCAGGCAAAGGCAAGTCCTAATGGGCTGATCTTGCAAACCCTTATGCAGATGAGCAGCCCATAGCTTGCACAAGTAGCCCCATTAAAATAAGGACGACGACTCAGCTGAGTAAGGACTACTTGCTTGAGTAACCATCTGACCAGGGACGGCTTTAGGCCGATTCCCCTGAATCGGGCCCCACGCCTTAGGCGCCTTTAAAAATTTTTTTTACTCACTCGGCGGCAGGGGATCCGCTCCGGGTCTTTGGCAGCACTTTGGCGGCGGGGGTGTGTGGGGGTGTGTGTGTGTCCTTCGGCGCCGCGGAAGACCCGGAGCAGACCCCCCACCGCCGAAGTCCCGGACCGAATTGGGGTATTCGAATTGGGCCCCGCAGGTCCTAAAGCCAGCCCTGCATCTGACTTATCTAGGGCCTGGCTTGTCAAACGTTTAAAGCTTACAGCAAAGAGCTGCTGTTCAAGCACCTTATTTTAGTGTTTTCCTTATACTTTATTGGAGGCAAAAATGCTGCGCTTGTTTACAGAACAAACTGAATTACTTTAAGAATCCAAGCCAAAGAAAACTGAATATATTAAAAGCAGCAAGATGGGGTTTCTGTTTTTTGCACAATAAAGGCGACTACAGTACAGGAAAAGTAGCCAGGTTTTCCTCCCCATCAGCTTCTTTGAAATAAAGAATATGATCCTTCGTCATATTTCACTGTTTATTTCAAGACATGCCACGTCAAAAAAAAAAAATCGCCTTTAATATTGCATTATAAAAGCACTTTACATCTCATTTTTGCCTTTAATGTTAAGTTACTGGTATGCAGAGTTATTATAAACCCCGGGCAGGTATTGATTTGACATTCAACTCCAGAATGCAGAATTCCACACCTTCTCTGCATATTGCCAGGTGACAGCAGTGGGGGAGGGGGACTATTCCCCCCGGGGTTGGTTATTTTCAGTGGGGGAAGGGCAGAAGGGAGGAGTCTGAGTTTTCAATTCCATCTTTAGACTGTCGATTAAGTAATGCATGTAAGGTAGACTTGGGAATTTTTTTCCTGCATTGTAACTCAGCAATACTCTTCCTGCAAACAATGTATTTACAATTGTGTTTATTAACTGACACAGCAATTTCACAAGGACTAGTAAAGATTACGAGGGTGCGCGTCTAGTGTATTGGTTTCTCTGTGTTTCTTGGATAGCTACATCTTGCAACACTGGCAAAGCTCTACACGGATTCCTCAGCAAAACAAAAAATACTGAAAATAGTAAAAAAAAATTAAGCCGAGAAATAAATATCAAAGAAAAATGGTTAATTGTAGCTTAGTTAAATATAAAACTAAATTACTAGCTATTTAACCAAACTATACAGATCTAATGAAAAAACTAAACCAATTTGGAAGACCCAACATAAAAAATGCTAAAAATTAAAGGCATATGTCTGCATAATCATAAGTTTCTTTCCATCCTATTAAAATTCCCTTCTTTTTCACTTAGGGTCTTTTCAAATCTACTTCTATAGGCTCACAAGTAAACATCCCCCCACCCCCAATTTACTTAGGACCATGATAAGGAAACCCATGAGCTGATCCTCAATCAATCCACCCCATATTAACTGTCAATTATTGTAACATTTCTACTTGTTCCATCAAATGCTGTTTTGTCTTTCTGCTACAATTTGGACATGCCAATCCACCGACAAAATTGTTTTTAGTGCTGATGCTGAACTTTGTTTAAAAATTCCTTTTTTTAAAAATTGCTTTTCTCCCCGATACAATACCCAAAACGTCATGTTCCAATCTCTCAAGTAATAATTTACTTTATTGGAGTTCTACATAAAAGAAAAAATGCTTTTAAAACTAATTGTGTATCCAAGACATCTGTTTACTTGTCTCCCGCCAAAGTGTTTCGTTAGCACACGTGTCCCTCCCCAAAAGAGGGATTTATCAATATCAGAAAGACACTTAGTATTTCTGGGTCTGCTTTCTTGGAAATTTGTTCATATTGACTCTGCAAAGACTAAAAGACTCAGTAGCCTTTTTCAGCATCAAAACCCTGCTAAAGTTTCAGGTTTCCAAAATGTTTGGGGCTTGAAAAAAAGATTCAGAGCATCTCAGCGTAGAGGATGTTATAGAGCTCTTGTTTATTTTATATTGAAAGGGCAGCATCTAATCCTTAAGGATACGCCAACTCTGCCTCTCTTTTGACTGCTGTCTAGCCATTTCCAGTTTGATAGCGAAATCAAGTGGGTAAGATTTAAGTGTTATTCTGCACGTGCCTCTTGACCAAGTCCAATTCAAAACTTACTCGATTTCCATCATTTCAAAGTGCAATATCATAACATTAAAAAAGGAACAAATATTAAGAAATTGTACCTATCTTTTTAAAGTTATAACTGGAATATGCTGGAATATTTTGGCTTTATTTTTTTTCCTTATAAATAATGAAGACACTGACATTTTCTTTTGTGTGCGCGCTTGTGAAGCTAAGAGATCATCTCCACGAGACAGCCAGCAACGATGAATTGCAATACGTTATTACTGAAAGGGGACAGTTCAAGCCAATATTCACACTGCAGTCAATGAAGAGTAAAGGGAGGGGAAGCAGTGATGTTCTGGAGGAAGGTAAGAGAAGCAACATGGTATTAGCAGGAACAACCTCCTTCACTGACGGGCTGCTCTTGAGGCTTTTCCAGTTTTATGTCGATCACTGGAAGAAGTAAGTTAAGGCAAACAAGTGGGAGCACTCCCCCCTTGGCCCTGCTGGGTCCAGAGCCACCTCGCTCAGCTATGTTGGTGGGCACAGTCATCCTCGTTCTGCCATATTTCTCTGCACTGCCTCTAGGTGGGGCTTTCGGCTGGCATTTTCAGAGAAGCCTAACACAGCTAGGCGCCAACTCCCACTGGTATTCAATGGGGCACCTCCCTTGAAAATCCCAGCCTCAGACACACGTCAAGATTTCCTAGCCCCCTTTACTGATTTGAGATTTGTGCTAATTACCTAAGGGCGCGCCCAGGCCAGGCTTGGGGTGTCCCTGCCAAGCTCTTAAAAATGCAGTGCCCACCTCGTAAGATCTTTCCCTCCCTGCTGTCTCCTAATCACCTCTTCCTGTTTCCAAGATATTCGTACAGTAGGAAATGAAAGGCACGCAGGTTGAAGATCTCGGACTGCTAGCTTGACAATGGCTTGTATGTCCAGTGTCTCAAACCACTAGGGCTAGAAAGAAATACTATATTCAGCCTTTGCTTTCCAGTGGTAGAGAACAGCAGCTTTCAGTTGGTGGGGAGACACCCGAAAGTGGGTTACTGAGGGAGCAGCAACACCCACTGGCCAGTAGAGCCCAGCAAGAGCAGAAAGACACTTGCTCTCTTTTCCCTTCCCTCGGCCCTGCTCTCACCAACTATCAGAGAGCAGCTCCTGCAGGTCCCCTTCCCTGTGTGCAGCTCCGGGGCAGTGAGGAAGGCCCAGTTCATCTCAGCAGCATCAACCCCTCCACACACCCTTCAGCAACCCCCTCCATGGCCCAAAACCCACAATCCTTTCCATTTACAGAGGACTGAGGGCTATGGTGGACCCCGGGACAATTTTTCAACCACTCTGAGGTCCAGGGAGGACGGAGAGCGACTGGTACAGAGTATTTGTCTCCTAGGCCTGGCAAATTGTGAAGATTGGATTATAAATAGGAGTTGTCCTGATTATCTTGCCGTTTTAGTAGCCATCTTTTTGAAGCCAACACTGCAGCTGTATCTCCTCTGAAAGCAGGAACCCAGATTTCTAATGGCATAAAGCCCAGGTGTCAAACACATGGCTCGCGGGGCAGATCCTACTTTCAGGACCTTCCTTCCAGCTTGCAACCGCCGCCACACTTCAAAGGCATTCAACATGCAGCGCCTGCACTTCAACAGGGCTGGACCCCTGAAGTGAGAGGAGCTTAAGAGAACTCATACCTGATTGGTCACAAGCATCTGCGCTCCTCCTCCTCACTCCCCTTCTCTCTGAGCACCTACAAGGGCTGCAATGTCCCAGCGTAAAGAGACTTCCTCCCAGCCTCTCGCTGCCACTGCAATGGGGTCAGGAGAGCAGATGCTTCTCTGCTCCCCCCACCAGCTTCCTGCTGTTCTAAGCACCCCCAGCCTCAGAGAAAAGAGTGCCGCCCCTCCCCCCGCCCCACCACTCTCACTCCACCCCACAGCACCAGTATGTGACAGAGGGAGGGGGCAGGAAAGAAGAGTGAAAGTGAGGAGGCTTCAGTGCCCAAACGACTAGTGAAAATTTAACTCCAGGTTCACGGAGTGAGAGAAGGTAATTTGGCTCTGGCTGCAGAAGGAGTCTGACCCCCCTAACATAAAGCATTCCAATCACTCACAAGTGATTGCCCAGACATTGGCAATTGTGTGTAAGAACTGCAGTGGGGGAAAGAGGAGCGTAATAAGATGAGATTTAAGGTTCAGCCTCTCAACCTACCAGGTTTAGAAGGATGCTGTGGCACCGTTAACCGAGTCTAATTTTGGCATTGGTCCTAGTCTGGATCAGAAAAAGACAATCCCCAAGTACAGACACGTACGTTCAGTTACTTATACCCATAGCATCTACTCCATGGCCAGGAACACTAAGTGCACTATACACAGTAGTGAGTCTTCAGTCAACCTGTAACTTCCTAAAGGAGCTTGTTCTAATCCCCCATCTCTTTTCATACCAGAGCACTGACCCTCCCACACTACCACACCATACCCACGTGTTGAGAACGCCTTTGTGGGAAAGAACCATGAATCCTTTCCCCCAACTCTCTCACTGCTGCTCACTGAGTAACATGTGCTGCTTTCCCAAAACCGAACCCTTGCAATGACAGCCAATAGCGAACAATGGCACAAGGTCACTCAAACGCTCCCCTCTGACACAGCCTCTAATAAACGACTCCCTTTGTGGTGCTTGGATCCCCAAACCTGACGCTCCATCGTTACAGTGCACCCAGAGATGACAGGCGGAGCGCTGAACACTGCCCCCCAAACACGCTGATTCGTGTCAGCTCAGCCCAAGTCTCAAACCCGTCTCTGCTCAGCTAGCTCGGGGTGGCACGCAGTTCGTGCAGCTGGTAACACCAAGTATCTACTCTTGGGGAGGAAGCTTTTCTTTACAAGGGATGGAAGGAGATAAATGGAGACGGACGAGGTCAGCAAGAAACAAAGAACTGAAGAGTCCTTTGTTACAGTTCTGTCTTGTAGTTCTGAGTCTCTAAATCCTCTCACAGTTAAGAGGAAGCTGTTTGAGGAAGATGCTTAAAACTACAGCTCTGCCAACACCATGCAGATGAGCTATGGAGCATGAAAGCCTCATTAGCCCAAGTTCCTTGAACCCACGTGGTTCTGTAAACAGGCAGTGGGGAAAAAACTCACCACTGGTCTTGACCTGCTTCTACAGCAGAGGACACACACAGCGACAAGTTGTTTCGCTATCTGCACTCTGCAGAAAGCCCAACTGGAAGTGGCTTTATTGCTCTCCCATTTGGAGACTGGATATAACTCCCTGATGGAGGCAGCAGGAGCCACCGCATGCAGGGACTGAGAATCTAACACTGTCCTTCTCATTAATAAAATGGGCACTGATTAGCCTGTCAGCTGTGTGCAGCTGAGAAAAGGTCCTTGATTAATCAACTACATGTCACACAAAGCCCAGGATTTAGCAGCTGCAACCTACAGCTGCTAAAATCATGGTTTTTCCTCAACAAATGTGATGCTTAAAAGGCCTTCAGTTTACATCTGATCCACTTACTTCCTCCACTGCAGGTGTGCGCTCTTACAGTTCCTGCCTCGTTCCTTGCCAAACAGTATTATAGAGCTCCACCTTCACTGACTCGTAGGCTCACAATGCCAGCTATGTATTGGAACCAGATTATCCCCTAAAACCTCCCCTCTATCCTCCACCCGCTTTTTCAAATAAGATCAAGATCTGCTGTGATTTCCTCTCCTCCTCCTCCACTCTAACTTCCTTATCATCCATGCTGATTCTCACCTCTCACCCTCCAACTCCTCCAGCACCACCCACAAAAAATCCATCCACTCCCACTCTAATGCCCTCTCTTTCTCAACACCTGCTCTCCCTTTTGGAGTCATCCCCTGGAGATAAGCATGCTCATGTCCCCCATACTCAAAAAAGACCTATTTCCCTTCTTCCTTGCAGTGTCGAGAGAAGCAGAGATGATGAGGGAGGAAGAGGTCCCAAGATGTGGCCAGGAAGAGGTCAGAGACTGATTGCAACTGAAGGGTTGTAGGTGGTGCAGAGTTTGCTGATTGCACCTGACTTCTCAAGGTCTTGTCCTGCCTTGGCTTTCGTGACTATCACCTGGATCTCCTACCTCTGAGCAAAGCACCTCTTGGGGAAATCCCCTTATGCCTCTCTCCCAGCAGCTCCTGTCAGGGCACCTCCAGCCTTTTCTCTCGACAATGAGTGATCTTTATTGCAGGCTACTCAGAAACCTACCTTTACACTCCTGAGCTGCCTCCATTCAGCTGTCGTCCCCCCTAAGCCCTCCTCATTCTTTTGCCACTGACAATGCTTTGATCTCCTGTTATTCGAGCCTCTCAGTTTGGCACCTGAGACTTGCAGCTTCATCCCCTAGAACAGGGGTTCTCAACCTTTTTCTTTCTGAGCCCCTTCCCTCAAAAAACATGCTATAAGAACTCCCCGGCCCACCTGTGCCACAATAACTGGTTTTCTGCATATAAAAGCCAGGGCCGGCGTTGGGGGGTAGCAGGCAGGGCAATTGCCTGGGGCCCCATACCACAGGGGGCCTCGCGAAGCTACATTGCTCAGGCTTCGGCTTCAGGCCTGGGGGGAATCAGGGTCCCGGGCTTCAGTCCCATGTGGTGGGGCTTTGGCTTTCTGCCCTGAGCCCCAGCGAGTCTAACAGTGGCCCTGCTTGGCAGCCGCCCTGAAACCTGATCGCAGCCCCCTAGGGGCCCCTGGCCCCTTGGTTGAGAACCACTGCTCTATAAAACACATCTCAGATCCAGCCTTCTCTGTCCAGACCACAAACTCTTCGGGGCTCTCTCCTGACTACTGCAAACTCCTCTTTAGCCTCCTTGACATACAACCTGTTCAAAATGCTGGGCTGAGAATTCCCTTGCCTGGGGATCTGACCATGTCAGCCTCCTTTTAATCCCCTTTTCCACCACATTAAATTCAGGCCTCTTGTCCCACTTCCAAGGCACTTCCCAGCTGACCATCCCTACACCTATCCACTCATGTCACTGCATAACCCTCACCCCTCCACTTCACCAGTGATCCTAGACTCAACACCTCCCTCAGCCTCTTTACAGCTTATTCCACACGTCTCCACGCTGCTTCTACAGCACGGAACACCCTTGCTGAACTAGTCTAAGGATCGTACCCTTTCCTCAACACACGCTTCTGTGATGCCTATAAGCAATTAGCCAACTAATAACAGGTGGGCAGATGGCCACCAGCGGCAGGTTTTATATTTATACCTCTCCCTCCCCCGTCCTGTGTCTGTTACTCAGGGAGTGCATGTCCCCCTGCGTGCAAATCCCTAGCTGTACAGCCACAGAATTATGGCTCGAACACGTAAAGGATACTGTCTTCTCTGCTTTTGTCCTGTGTGCTCTCCATTCCAGGCAAGGCAGCTGCCACGCGTCGGAAAAGCTGAAAAAGAGAAAGATTAAACTGATTAAAAGCGTAGTAACATTCGTGACAATGTGTTCCAATTCTGCCGGACAAAACAGAATGACTTCATACATGCCTGTCTACTATCTCCAAATCTGCACTGGCTACCCTAAGAGACCAACACCCACAGTAACCTTTGGATCTGGGACACCGGGATGTGCACATTCTCATTAACACTGGAAGTTAAATTAGTTGGACTCACTAGCTACGTAGTAACAGTTAAACAATCCATGAATGTCTTTGGAAACAAGGAACTTAGTGTGGGAGACAGGAACCCCAGAGTTCCAAGCTTGATTATGGCACCGATTTGCAGAATGACTTGAGGCAAATCACTTCCCCTCGGACAGTCTGCCCATGTGTAACATGAGAATTCAGAGCCTCCCAACTCCATGGAAAGCTGTTAGTTAACGGTTACACGTTCAGAGCGACGTACCATGCACTAGACAGATGCCAAGTTCTAGCATGAGAACGTATGCCTCAGGTGTACGGTGAGTCTGGCTCCTGCCATGCTTTCTTTGTCAGATGCTTGTTTATCCTTTCCACTTATGCATACTTCTTGCCTCTAATTCATACCTGTCCAACCACATTTCCATTGGTATGTCCCGCTATGTGGTGTTTTAAAGCGAGGGACTACGCTGAAACCTACCTTTCCCCCTCTTCTGTGCCTTCTACAATTAGCCAGTATCTTTCCTGTAACGTGGAGCTCAGCTTTGTGTGGTGTCTGCCAGACGGCGTTTCCCCAGCCCTCTGGACAGACAACAACCTGCAACCGTTTGTCACTAGGGGCCTATGCCACCAATCCCATTCACTAGTCCACTGTCTAGAACGTATTTCCTAACGTTATACATCGGAGTTCATGTGGGACATGGGAAATGTTTCCCTCGCCCTGTGAAATTCTGATATTTTCCTGCAGGAGAATCATGTACTGAAGGATTGTGCCTTTGCTGAACCGTGTTCTCCAGAGTCACTGGGAGAACCAGCCACATCAAGCAGATGAGAATGGCACAGCCCTCCACAGCGCCATTCTGTTTCCCCCAATGCCTCTGGGAATTACGTACAGACTCAAGTATGATCCTCTGGGGTGTGAAAAGAGAAGATGCACGAGATCACCTGTTTTTCCTCTTTCTGTAGCCCCTGCGGAACAACCCCGGCAAGAGCAGAGGACAGCACATGCCCAGTAGTAGACACCATGGGCTGGAAGATTCCAGGTGCTTGGGAGTTTTGCAGTCAGTTGGCTGAGCCCATACATGCAACTGCTGCTGAGGAGCCACAGACTATAACCTGCAGACACAATGCTTGCTACAGAAACGGACATCAAGTATCTGAACCCCACGGTCATTGTGTCAGCCTTATAGTAGTGTCCCTTTGAAGGCATCCCATTATTCTTTCACCGATCTCCTTGGATAACACCCAAGCTTTCCTCCATCTACTCCAATAACCCAGCTTCCACAGGAAACTGAAGAACTTCGAGAGCTACTTGGAGAGACATCCGGGGTGAACCTGTTCATAGTACGAATTTACTGCCTGTAAACAATGCTGAAACGAAATTCAACACCACTTTGTTGGCATGACCAGCAATGCAAATGTTGCTGAAATAAAAATGACCAACCCTTCACCTCTTTCACATGTAGGCAGGATCTTTCCAGGGCAGGGCTACACACTGTGTTTGGAGTCTGCCCTATGTCAGTTAGTCATTACTGATTCGGTGCAGGCTGCTACAAGGTGTGCTGCCAAACTAACAAGAGGTATAAGAGAGGCATTAGCAAAGCAAGTTCCCCCCACAGCTCCTATCAACATCTCATCCCTGTTCTTGAGGGATCAGTGTTCATGTCGCACTCAGCCCAAGCCGGGGAAGCTAATGATCAAATTCGGTGATGAATCCTGGTCATGTGGCACCTGAAGCACATTGCACTTCCGCTAAGAAGGGACCCATCTCAAGAATCTCCTTTATGTCCATTCAGTCCTTAGCCAACACCAGCACCACATGCGCAATGTTCACTAGAACATGAACTGAGACAGAACAAACTTATTTCATGCAGGCCCAGTCAGACTCTGATGGCTGAAGCACCAATCTGGGATGGATTTGAATCAATGACCTAGAAGTACAAAACTTTGTATCCCGGTGCTGGTCTCCATGTCCTCCCGCAATTCCCCTGAACCATCCAGTCAGTCAAACCTCTGATAGATTTAACTGAATTCTCGTACACCAGTTACGATAAAGCAATAAAGAGCAGCCACTAACAAGAAATACCGACAAAGCACGTCAGCTTGTCAGATGCTTAACAATACTTTCCATCAGCAGTAGATGGGAGGCAGGCAGGCAAGGAAGCCTATAGGATAAATGCCTGTTCTTCTTAAGTGTGAATGGATGGAAGGACTTGCTGATCAGGAAATAATTAAACCAATTTGGCATGTTAATATACAGAGGGGAACTAGACTTAAGTATCCGGCCAGCTTGAGTTCTGGTGTCAAGACATCCTATCAGATGGTCAATTTCTCGCTCCCGTCTCACATCCATTCCCCCACCTCTGCTTCCCAAAACAGAGTCCTGCCCAGGGCTGGCTTTAGGCCGATTCCCCCAAATCGGGCCCCGCGCCCTAAAGAAGAGCGCCTAACTTAAGCGCCTTTTTAATTTTTACTCACCCGGCGGTGGTCTGGGTCTTTGGCGGCAGGTCCTTCACTCACTCCGGGTCTTCGGCGCCACGGAAGACGCGGAGCAAGTGAAGGACCCGCCGCCGACCCGGACCGCCGCCGGTTATTCGAATCGGGCCCCACACTTCCTAAAGCCGGCCCTGGTCCTGCCAGCATACTTCATACATAACTGCTAGGAAAAGCAGCACTGCCTCCAATGCATTTTTCAAGAGGCCGTTTTTTAAACTAGAAATACATTGGCACTTTGCCTGGATCACAGGAGGAAGTCGGGAAGAGAGAAAAAGTCTCTCTTTCCCGTATGATCAGCAGGATTTTCATGGCCATTATGATCAAATCATTTGCAGACAGCCCTGCCAACCCCATTACTTTTATTCATATTTAAAGAGGGATTTGGTTGGCTCTCTCAATGTAACATTGATCATCCTCCTTAAGAGGCGAAATCTTTACAGCCAGTGATCCAAGAAGCTACTTAAGATCCCATCTCGTCTTCCTCTGCCAGTGCTAAGAGTCTAGTAGTATTATATTAGTGCCCATTGTGCTTCCAGAACTGAAATGCCTCATTCTCTTTCGGCAGTGACTTTGGGATAAGCCAAACATGGGGTCACACGTTATTGGCAGTGTCTGAATTCCCTCTTTACCAACTCATCCTTTCCTGCCTAGCATTTCATTTGTTCTCCAAGCATTCACTACCAAGCTGGTCAAATTTTACATTTAAGGCAGCAATGTGCTTTTTCAGTTGAGTCCTATAATGAATGCCTCCCTCCAGCAGGGAATGCAAGTCTCACTTAACGGCTGCCACCCTCATGACTGGCCTCTGGATGTAGAACAGTCCTATTAGATAATCTAGCCTTTTCTGGGGCAGGATTGTTTCATCACCACATTGCAATACAAACGGACATCAAACTCTCATCAAAAGGCCCACAAGTTTCTCGTCAGGATCATCCCATTGTCAGGGGAGGTGGCAGCCTTCCCACCCCTGTAAAAGAATCCTTAGAAGCTGGCTCTCTTTCAGGTCTTGTGGCCTCTGCAGGGCCAGATCTCTGCTGAAGGAAGTCCTGCAGCTCTGTCTAAGACACAGTGAATGTGTTTCTTAGGAGCTGAAAGCGTAGTCACCTCTAAAAATTTCGCACAAGAAAAACTGAACCCAGATGGCAAGTTCCTCAGGGCAGGGAAATTGCCTTTAAAAGCACCATGAACATTTATGATGGCTGTATAAATAATAATAATAAACTGAGCTGCAGGGCAACGTAGCCTAGCGATCACTTCTGTTCAACAGGATGCTCTCAGCATTCTCAGCCCTGGAACGACACAGAGAAGGTGAGAGAGTCAGATGGAGGTGTCAAAAGAGAAGGTGCTGGCACAAAATAATTAAAGAGCAGGAAGTCACCAGGCCCAACAGTATCAAGCCAAGAGTGCAGAAGGAATTTAAGAATGAAGGGCCTGAGCAGCCAACCAAAACATACATTAGCAACCATTGAACTCTCATACCATACTGGCAACGAGGAGTCTGGTGGCACCTTAAAGACTAACAGATGTATTTGGGCATAAGCTTTCGTGGGTAAAAAAACCCCACTTCGTCCTCGTTGTTTTCATGGATACAGACTAACACGGCTACCCCTCTGATACTTGATACCATACTGGAGGATGGCAAACTGATCTGGAGGTAAGTTGGGCAGTCACCCATCCCATGCTGAAACATTTCATTTGTGAAGGACATGCATCAAATGACACAAAAATAGAACTATTCCTTTAGAACTTCAAGGATGCTTTACTTCACCCTTCACTTCAGGCACATTTAATCCAGATTCTCAGATAAGAGAGTCCGCTCTCTACGGGTTTTTTTTAACCTGGCCTAGTTCCGCTCTCACATCTTCTTGTTAGTCCCAAAGAAAAGCCTCGTCTGGCTTCAGGATCTATGCTGGGGAAAAGCCTCTCCCCTGAGCGCCAAAAAAAAGGCTTCTATATTATAGGCAGAGCCCAAGTAACCCACAAGTGAACTAAGCTCTATTACTCCACATCAAGTATACTAAACCAAATCCCATATACAAACAGACCTAGCTACTCTCTGTTCCTCTGGGTCACGGGTGGCTACTCTGCCACATAAGCATTGTTCTTCTCTTTAGGAAAAAGTCAGGAGGGGTGGACTCGGATTTACACCGCTGAACCTTAAAAATAGAATTCCAAATCTCCAAGATAAGCATGGGCATGGGGCAGCCCAGCATGGCTTCTGGGGCAGAAAATCTATTAGAATTATTTGAGGAGGTCAATAAAAGCAGCGAGAGAACCGGCAGATATAATTCAGACTTTCAGTCCTGCAAGAAGCTATTAAAGCAACTTAAGGGGCCAAGAGGAGAGGGATAAAGTTCTGCCAAGCATGAGAAACTGGCTAAGAGGGAAAACAAGGAATACAATGTTTATTTTCAACAAGGCAAAAAGCTGGATGCCTCAAGGATCCGTAGTAAGGTTCAGTGCATTCTTAAATGATCTGGAGAAAGTGGGAGGAGGGGGAAGGGGGAAAACTACCAAGCTGGCAAGATTCGCAGACAAGTGAGTGATTGGTGATTTAGGTTCATCTAACCTGAGTAACTCCAGAGGGACTTCAAGCTAGCCAAATGGGTTGCACAATGGCAGATGAAATTCACTGTGGACAAATGCAAGTTAATGCACATTAGAAAAATAATTTGAACTACTCAAGCAGATTTGCTGGTTATGGACAGCTCAATAAATCTGCTAGATGCACAGCATCAGTTGAAAAATGTTAGGATGCTCACAGAATGGATGACGAGACACTCAAAGTGAAAAAAACTCAAGTGCCCTCCTATGGCTATTTTACCAGCCAGGCCAAAGTACATACTTCTGAAAAGGGAAATTCAAAATCGTCATCAATCCTATCGCCCAGCTATGTATTTCAGGTGCTTGTACTATAGACCTCGTTACTGTAGTACGAGTACTTTGGTCTCTTTAATTACCCTGGGAGGTAGGGTACTGCTATTTTCTCTATCTGTACAATGGGGATCTGAAGCACAACACCTAAGTGACTTCCCCAGGCACAGGAGACATCTGTGGCCAAACTGGGAATTGAACCTGGGTTTCCCCAAGTCCCAGGCTAGTACCCTAACCACTGGGCAACCCCCCCTCTTGAACCTCTAAATATCCAAGTGCTGGGAAAGAGACAAGGAGGAGACAAAACAAGCCACTGGAAGCTCCCCACATGCAAACTAGGGGTAAAGAAAGGGAGGAGGAGCAGCGGCTTTGTACTTCCTCAGGCAGCAGTGGTTTTAAGATGAAATTGTAAAGGCAAGTGATGAGAAAGATGAAGGGAGGCATTGGACCTCCGAGGAGGAACTCACAATCCAGGTAAACCCAACCTAGAGGGACACGTGAACATTTATAAGCTATGGTATCCTAGAACTCAATCTGGTTTTGCTAGGCACTGCGCTATACAGAACCAGGTACAAGTTCACCTGCTATTTTCAGGAGAATTAAAGAGACGCGAGACAAAAAAGGATGGGAGGATGAAGGATATTTGTAGTTAGAGCACAGGACAAGGAGCTGAGGGGGCGCAGGCTAGACACCTACAGGCCTGATTTTCAAAAGCTCAGCACCCACCATGCTGTAATCTTGGAAATCTATCCACTTATTCCAGTTCCTGAATAGGAGCTGAACCTGTCTGAAAGTCTGACCCCAACTGTGGGTGTGGAGCTCTTTAGAAAATCTGGCCCTACCACAACAGGATGTATAGAGACCACCAACAAATAGCTGCTATTCTCAGCTCTGTCAGACTTCTTGTATGATACTGGGCAAATCACGTAACCTCTCTGTGCCTCAGCTTTTAGGAGAATCCCTCTTTCCCGGTGTACTCTGCTGATTTGTTTAAAGTGCTCAGATCCCTGGAAGGAAGGTGTTACTGAAGTGCGGAATATGAGTCCTCCCTCCCACCCCCACGCTAGCAATATTCACCAGCACTGAAAGTCAAGGTCACAAATTCAGTCAAAAATTAACATTTAAAAAAAATGAATCTGTTGATGGGAACTGATTAGATTATGGCATTTAAAGCCAGCTGTTGACAGCCAGGATAAGTTTAATACAGCAATCCCTTCTTTACAGTCAGGCAAGGCACAAAAATTATGCCTTTCACTACATTTTTAACAAACATCATTGAACTAAAAAAAAGGGAATTTGGCAGCTAAGAAAATCTACTTTCCCTTTTATGAACCATGTGCTTATCAGCCAGAGCATGTGTGAATAAATCCAATTAGGGAAAGTAGGATGGCTAGAAAGCAGCCTCCTACACAGAGACCTTATTCCTTCACAGTAGCTTCCGTACCCACAGCAGCAGTCAGTGTATTTTCTCTCACTGACTTAGGAATTTCACAGGCAGACGCATACACTTGGCACCTTTCGAAGGCAGGGGGTGAAACACAGGAGCACGAAAGAGCAACAGGCACAAGGAGAATCTCTTCCCAGGCAGGTTTCACATCTCATTCTGCCACAGCAGACTGAAGGGTCGCTCCTCCTCCAGTGACATCAGGCAGGAGAGCAGCCAGTTCAGTAGAGTCAAGATACTTCACCCCTTTGGTGTGATAGTTTCAACTCACTTCCTGTGCCAGCTAATTGATCCAACTGAGCTGGGGATCTAACAGCGTGGAATAGCATAAAGAAGTTAGGACTGGATCATTAAATGGACCTCTCTCTAAACCAGGGGCACTCAACTCTTTCCATACTCAACCCTCCTCTCCCTCACTGTCCATTCAGAAACAAGGCAAGAGAAGGGTGGTCTCTGTCCCAGGTACTAGACCTGAGACATTGGGGTCTGTCCCAGGGGAACAGTGACTAGGAAGAGGTCTCATTCTACAGGGACAGTGATGAGAGACAGATAGCAATTCTTCCCTGTTAGATAAAGACAAAAATCACAGGGACAGGAGAAAGTGCCGAACTGTTAGACTTGGTCCGTTCTACAGAACAGGGTTACCTCATGGGGCTGTGGTTCTTGAACTAGTACACCTCTACCTCGATAGAACGCTGTCCTCGGGAGCCAAAAAAAATCTTACCGCGTTATAGGTGAAACCGCGTTATATCGAACTTGCTTTGATCCACCGGAGTGCGCAGCCCCGCCCCCCCCAGAGCACTGCTTTACCGCGTTATAGCCGAATACGTGTTATATCGGTTAGCGTTATATCGAGGTAGAGGTATACTACGAGAAACCCATCCTGTCAAATGCCACATCACCTGATGCCACATTCAGCCTGTTGTTTTGAGAACATATGTAAAATGTACCAGATAGCTGCAGTAAGAGTTCTTCAGAGACCTCCCCTTTCTCTGCTGAGACTTCACCAGAGCCAGTGGAGTGAACCCTAATGTACTCTGGGCTCAGTTGGCTTGTTGATTTGTAAGAGTCTGTGACACACACCCTGGAGAGCATAAATCTCAAAGCCTTTTATAGCCCTGCTTGTGCCAGCAAATAGAACAAATAAAGAGAATTTTGCAGTAGAACAGAATTATTGTTAAATAAATCTAAGCAAGCAGTCCAGCCTCCCCTTAATCCTGAAGTGGCCCCTTGAATCTATAAGAAATTTGGGGGGCTTTGCTGAAACTCACTTAGAGGAATTCTAGATCAGCAGAAGGGACAATTTTGCTCTGATGTAAGTACTTTAACTGCAGGAAGCAACCTTACCAACATTCTAACATGCTATTGGAATAGACCATCCCTCAAGCCAGAAGGGTGTCTGAAACGCTGCTCACCATCCCCAGTTTTCCTTCAGGTATCCTCCTTTCCCAAGCCAGGAGGAGTGTCACATGTGTAGGGACTGGAGCTCAGATTTTTAGAGGTATTTAGGAGCCTGGCCTCCATTGATTTTAACAGGAGTTCGGTGCCTAAATACCTTTAGAAATCTGCACCTGCATGTCCGGAGAGGGCCCTGCACTAACAGATCTGGGAGTAGAATAGAAGCCAGAGAGAAACACAGTCTTGGTGGAATCTGCAGCTAGGAGAATGGATGAGACTTGGCCCATCAGCTTCTTTATTAGAGCTGTTCCTAGGGCGAGGATGGGGAAATGCAAACATCAGATGGAACTAAGGCAATTGAAAAAGCCTCATGTGCCCAGGCTTCCAAGCTACTTTATCTGCTGGTGCAAACCTTTTCCACCTGTTTGAGTTGACTGCAAACGGTTGTACCTCCAACTGCCCCAGATGCCTCTGAATCAAGTCAGGTACCTGATGGCTTATGAACCACTGGAGAACAAAGCTTTCTGCTTAACCAACACGCGTTCCACTCCTCAAGACGGGAAGGGCTCTGTTAAATGCACTATTTTCCTGTGGGCTCATGTTTCCTTTCTTCTCCTGGAGACCAAATGGGGTTTTAGGGCCTGAAAGGGGAGAGCCACTACTCTGGAAGGGGAGCCCCACAAAGTCTCTTTGGGAGGGGAAGCCAAGAGGTCAATTCTGTCCTCGTCTTGAACATTAGGTAAGTGCAGTTGAGCCAGACTGCCATGCTCAGGTCCCGAGAACCCACTCCCTGCATTTCTCTGGCGGAAGAGGCAGGGAGCAAACTGCCATAGAGCAGCCATGAGATGTGGCAGCCCCGCAGCATGCTAGTGGCATACTATGGAACAAGGGACCTCTGTGGCTGCACGATGGGTGGAATGAGCTCTTCACTGCTTTCCAGCAACACAGAATGAACAAGAGTTCAAAGCACAAAAGTAGATACACTAAGGGAAGGGCTAGCACAGGAGTGACTGAAGCTAAGAGCAAAGTCTCGGGGCTGCTGTCTCCTGCCTGATGTCATTACTCATTAGTCTGCCCTGGTGGAATGAGAGATTAAACTTCTTACACGCTATATTTCAAGAATTGTTTCAAAACATATCGGGCAAATACCACTTCTGAACCATTGTAGAGGTTTATAAGGCATCTATCACAGTGCCCAAGTGCTGAGAACAAGCAATTTGGATAGCATTAAAATTCAGCAGGACCGCTGTGACACCCTGCTCTTAACAACCAGAAGCTGATGCTCTTGATCAATGAGTTTATTGTATTGGATAGATTCCAAAATATTTCCTTCTTACCCTCACTTATTCTAAGATTGGTTCAAACTTAACCTACTGTGGCTTCCAGGCACTTATATATAGAGAGAGATACCTATCTCATAGAACTGGAAGGGACCTTGAAAGGTCATCGAGTCCAGCCCCCTGACTTCACTAGCAGGACCAAGTACTGATTTTTGCCCCAGATCCGTAAGTGGCCCCCTTAAGGATTGAACCCACAACCCTGAGTTTAGCAGGCCAATGCTCAAACCACTGAGCTATCCCTCCCCACTTGCTCAACCAATAAGACCTATGAGACTAGGTGCTTTGAGAAGGACTCATAGCTCAGTGTCATCCACATATATTAGTGACACTGGAATTCATGGTGTCTCAATGTGAGGTACAGTAACTCCTCACTTAACGTTGCAGTTACATTCCTGAAAAATGCGACTAAGTGAAATGATGTTAAGCGAACCCAATTTCCCCATAAGAATGAATGTAAATGGGGGGGGTTAGGTTCCAGGGAACTTTGTTTTTGCCATACAGTACAGTACTCTAGTTGGAAGGTGCCCCCGCCTTACCCCACACAGGCACAGCCCACTGGCACTGGAGATGAGGCAGGCAAGGAGGCTGAAGGTGCTGTAGGCTAGGAGAAGCATGTTGCGCAGCAGCGGCAGCTTCCCCTACTCTGCAAGCAACGGAGGCGGGGGGCTCAACCCTCGGCCTGCCACGCCACCCCTTCTCCCAAGCCCCCACCCGCACACCCGCATCCTTGCTCCTCCCCCCCTCCCTCCTGCCCGTGGCAATCAGCTGGCTTGTGACCTTCAGGGGGCAGGAGGGAGGGGGGAGGAGCGAGGACTCAGCGCGCAGGCTCCCCCCTGCCTCCTGCCCGCGGCAATCAGCTGGCTCGCGGCGTTCGGGAGGCAGGGGAGGGAGAGGGAGCCTGCGCGTCGAGTCCTCGCTTCTCCCCCCTCCCTCCTGAACGCCGCAAGCCAGCTGATTGCTGTGGGCAGGAGGCAGGGGGAGGAACGGGAAGGCGCTGATCCGTGGGGTCTGCCAGCTGTGGACAAAGCAGGCAGCCAAACAATGTTATAGCGAAGCATTGCACAATTTCAAATGGAGCATGTTCTGTAATTGAGCAGGGACTTAAATTCGAAACAACGTTAAGCAAGAGAACATTAAGTGGGGAGTTACTGTATATGCTGGAGAGGATGGAGAAGTACTCAACATGTGATGTGCTACATGTGACGCCTTAAGGAATAGAAGTAGGGGCTCACCATGAATTTCAGGGATCTGAAAGGAATAAGATGATCCAGCTAACCGCCGTTCCATTCACTCCTACTACATATTGTATTTGCGTCAACACCTTATAGTCAAAGGTACAGAAAGCCATTGAAAGATCTACTAGTACAAGAATGGAAGTTTGTCTGTGTCCAAATAACTTTGTTTGCAAAAGCAGCAAAGAATCCTGTGGCACCTTATAGACTAACAGACGTTTTGCAGCATGNACAATTTACATTCAAAATTGTAACAGAGTTAAAAACTGTCTTACGTTACAACAGTTTGAGTAGACAAAGATTAGTTCACATTCCCTAATCAATGCAATCGGCCACCATATTTTGCACCAAACCTGCATACTAAATGTACTGCTAAAATCTTCTGCGAATTTCCATCCTGAAATGGGCAAATTAGCGATTTGCCATTATTCTAGGCTTCATTTTTACTTCAACGCTTGATATGCAGTACTGATTGATCTAGAATTTTACATAAATGCATTTCATTATACATATCCAAAATATGCATTTCAGGACTAAAGTAATTTAATACTTGAATCAACTTCCTGTATGAAGATTAAGACAGTAATTATTCTGCAGAGCTAGTTCATATCACATTATTATGAACAGAAGTTATCAGCCATGGGAAGGTCAACCTTGATTGCCCCCATTCATACCGTCTTAGTAAAAATGGTGATTCACGCAGAAGGTCATAGGGGTTGCACCCATTCTGAGGTGCTATTCATAACCTTTCCCATTTTGTCTGGGGAAGAATTTCTTTGACACTTCAGTAAAATAATCTGAGATCATTCAATGAAAGCAGCAGCAAAGAAAATGGAAAACTGAATGACTAATGCTCTTTCTTGTCTCTTCCCTTTTGGAACCTGCTTCTGCAACAGCTATTTATTGGATGTTGAGGCAGTGTTTCTGGGCTTGCTTCGTTGAAGATTCTAAAAATCTAAATCCTATCTGCTTTACGAAGATCAAAACCCACAGAAAGAACAATTCCTCCTAAATTCTTGTCAAGTGCCCATAGAATCATAGAATCATAGAATCTCAGGGTTGGAAGGGACCTCAGGAGGTCATCTAGTCCAACCCCCTGCTCAAAGCAGGACCAAACCCAACTAAATCAGCCCAGCCAGGGCTTTGTCAAGCCTGACCTTAAAAACCTCTAAGGAAGGAGATTCCACTACCTCCCTAGGTAACCCATTCCAGTTCTTCACCACCCTACTAGTGAAAAAGTTTTTCCTAATGTCCAACCTAAACCTCCCCCTCTGCAACTTGAGACCATTACTCCTTGTTCTGTCATCTTCTATCACTGAGAACAGTCTAGATCCATCCTCTTTGGAACCCCCTTTCAGGTAGTTGAAAGCAGCTATCAAATCGCCCCTCATTCTTCTCTTCTGCAGACTAAACAATCCCAGTTCCCTCAGCCTCTCCTCGTAAGTCATGTGCTCCAGCCCCCTAATCATTTTTGTTGCCCTCCGCTGGACTCTCTCCAATTTATCCACATCCTTCTTGTAGTGTGGGGCCCAAAACTGGACACAGTACTCCAAATGAGGCCTCACCAGTGCTGAGTAGAGGGGAATGATCACATCCCTCGATCTGCTGGAAATGCCCCTACTTATACAACCCAAAATGCCATTAGCCTTCTTGGCAACAAGGGCACACTGTTGACTCATATTCAGCTTTTCGTCCACCGTAACCCCTAGGTCCTTTTCTGCAGAACTGCTGCCCAGCCATTCGGTCCCTAGTCTATAGCAGTGCATGGGATTCTTTCGTCCTAAATGCAGGACTCTGCACTTGTCCTTGTTGAACCTCATCATATTTCTTTTGGCCCAATCCTCTAATTTGTCTAGGTCCCTCTGTATCCTATCCCTACCCTCCAGCGTATCAACCACTCCTCCCAGTTTAGTGTCATCTGCAAACTTGCTAAGGGTGCAGTCCACACCATCTTCCAGATCGTTAATGAAGATATTGAATAAAACCGGCCCCAGCACCGACCCTTGGGGCACTCCACTTGATACCGGCTGCCAACTAGACAAGGAACCATTGATCACTACCCGTTGAGCCCGACCATCTAGCCAGTTTTCTATCCACCTTACCGTCCATTCATCCAGCCCATACTTCTTTAACTTGCTGGCAAGAATACTGTGGGAGACTGTATCAAAAGCTTTGCTAAAGTCCAGAAATAGCACATCCACTGCTTTCCCCTCATCCACAGAGCCGGTTATCTTATCATAGAAGGCAATTAGGTTAGTCAGGCATGACTTGCCCTTGGTGAATCCATGCTGACTGTTCCTGATCACTTTCCCCTCCTTTAAGTGGTTCAGGNGCTTATTGTGAAAATCGGGTGCTTATTTACCATGTGAAAGTTGGCAACTGTGGCTACAACTACAGAAATAGCTTCTTTGTGCCGACAATCCGATCAGTAAAGTTCCTGAACAATACAAAAAGCTCAAGCTTGCCCTCACATAATGCATTCAATGGATCTACCACCACCTTAACGACATACACTGTGGTCACCTCATTAAGTGCTTATTTTAGTTGCACCTTGTCTCATTTGCTCATGCGAGATCTATGCCCAGATGAAGCCCAGACACATGCCGTAAAAGGCTTGTTTATCCAATGGCTTCTCTGGGTTATCATAACTGCACGGAGGACCCAGATGTCCCTGTCCAACACAGCTAGCTAGCTAGCTCTTGGAGACATATGTTGTCTTCCTAGCCTGGACAGGGAGTCACAGTAACCTTGAGGAGAATATAAATTGGGTAAGTCCAGAGGATTTCTCCCCCCACCCCCCAAAAAGTGAGTGGTCACCACCATTCCTCATTAGCGGTGAAACCTGCATCCTCCAAAAGGCAGCCCCTTCCTAAATAACCACTTCAGAATATTCAAGGCTTCCCGTACAATCGCCTTTGAGCCTTTGATTGGAAGCCAAACTCTGTTTGCAGAAGGTTGTTTGTTCGCCCCCTGGATGGTCACTTATTTTCTATTTTACTTAAGTATTTTGTGTTTGGCAAGACCACGTAAAAATCACAGATTTGAAATATAGCAAAACAGCTTGATTTCTTACCATGTTTTTAACACTGAAATCATGTAGCAAGCTAACTACCGGTAAAAGATTATGTAATAAGTTACCGTTTGGTGTGCAGGGGGCATTTAGTATTTGACACATTAATTTGGATACACAGTGTATACAAGACTAGGGTATATAATTGTGCAGTAAGTTGATACAATAGGGTTATACAGTTATTAAGGTACATTGATTATTCTGTGCTTCATACATTAGCTCAGTGGTCCCCAACGCGGCGCCCGCCGGGGCATTTATGTGCGCCCACCTAGTGCCCAGCAGGGGAGAGAAGCCGGCGCCCCGCGCCTGCTAGGGACAGAGTACTCCGGGGCTGCGGGCGAAAAATTGTTGGCACCCGCCACACTCTTCTGAAAACATGAATGTGCTACTGGCCACAAAAAGGTTGGGGACCACTGCATTAGCTGCTTGGCAGTTTCATTCCTAGATCTCTCAACCGGAGAGTTCTACATCTTTTAACACCTCACTGCCCTTCACTGTAGGGCTGCTTGTCAAGTATCTTAGAGGCAATATATGAGAAATGCCAAGTCAGTAAAGCAATTGTGTCACCATACCCCATCTTTGCTCTTGCCTCTGAGTGAACACGAATGGCTCTAACCCTTTGTTCACATTCTGCAATTACAGATATTTGCTACATGGGCAAGAAAAAACAAAAGCGATTTTATTGCATGTAAACACACAAGGTTAGTGCTGTAGCTTTTACTGCTTAGGTTGATTAGCTATTTGCCAAATGGAAAATTTATCTTCAATAAAACAGGCAGAAAGAACTTCATTTGGTAGTTCAGCATTTAAAAGGCAGCAACTCATCTGAATGCTGCAGCACTGCAGAAAGCTGTTAGATTACCCTTCCCAACTTGAAAGTCTATCAGTCTGTAGTTGGAGGGGATGAGCTGGAGGTCAGAGAATGATCATTCACACTTATAGTGCCTTCCAAATAACTATCATCCTGGTGAAGCTTAATTATTCTTCCTATTTTACCCTGGGTGAAATGTAGTCAGACTGACTTGTCCACAGTCCCATAGCAAATCAGTGTCAGAGGTCAGAGACCCCAGACTTCCCATACTTTCAACTATGCTAACTAGTACAATCAGCTTTTGAATACCCAGAGTCCTATGGTTCCAATTCCAGACAAATCATCCATCCTTTCAAAGTGGATAAATGGGGTTCCAAGCAATTTACTGCAGGTGGGTCTTTCAAATGACAGCTAAAAACCCTGCGGAGGTGCTGTCTGCGGACTGAAGAGTAGATGTTCCTCTAGGGTCCTTAGCCAGTTCCCTTATCTCCACCGCCATGGAGCATGTTGTACCCTGGTTCATCACAGGATGTAAGAATATTCCAGCAGACTGAGTGCACAGCACACACTGCCCCGTCACTTACCTGTTTTACATTGTATCCTGCTTTTGCACTAGTTTCAATGAACATTACATTCAGCTCTTTGGCTTTCCTCTCTCCCTCCTCAATGGACACTTGCCTGGGGAAGAGAAGAACATTAGAGCAAAAGATATGAACATCCTGACAATTAGGGTTTTGCCTCCAGCCCAAGAGATGTCTCCACAGTCCCAACACACACCTGCTAGGTACTGTCTCCAGCCACCACCATAGGAAGGGCACAACATTTCAGAATACAAGCTGGGCTTCTACAGTGCACCTACCAGGAATGGTCTACATATACTCAGTCCTGCCTCAGCATGTGGGGATGGACGAGATGACCTCTCAAAATCCCTTCCAGCCCTACATTTCTGTGGAACAATACTCTAAGCTTTTCAGTAATAAAGCCAAGGTGGCCACTGGCCATTTTCTAAATTTCTTGCCAGGAAACTACACTTGTATGGCTTGATAAGAATTAAGTATTCTCAGGCTGTGCTAACTAGCAATTATTGCCCTGTTTAGCTAAACCTTAACATGGTTATTTAACTTCTTTCAAAATAATTGTATATAACCTGAAAGTATGAAAAAACTGCATATGGTATTTAAGTTAAAGTATTTAAGTTAATTTGTTTAAAGGAGCTAATGATCTTCCAAACAAATATCCTAAAGTCCTCAACATATACCCAGCTTCTCCCTGAACTCAAGTTTATGATACACCAGGGGTCGGCAACCTTTCAGAAGTGGTGTGCCGAGTCTTCATTTATTCACTCTAACTTAAGGTTTTGCGTGCCAGTAATACATTTTAACGTTTTTAGGTCTCTTTCTATAAGTCTAAAATATATAACTAAACTATTGTTGTATGTAAAGTAAATACGGTTTTTAAAATGTTTAAGAAGCTTCATTTAAAATTACATTAAAATGCAGAGCCCCCCGGACCGGTGGCCAGGACCCGGGCAATGTGAGTGCCACCGAAAATCAGCTTGCGTGCCGCCTTTGGCACGCGTGTCATAGGTTGCCTACCCCTGTGATACACCATTATGACACATAGGAAGCTAATGTCATGAAATTTACACTTTAACCAAGTCTGATGCTATAATATTTTCATGTTCAGAAGGACATACTGCCATTGTGTGTTTATATTTTAAAAAGACACTATTTTGTACCACTGCGTATTGAGAGATTAGCATAAATCCACTGTAGCAAGGCAGCAGAATGTCCAAATGCCAGTGCAACTTTGCATTAGTGTGTCTGAAAAATTTTCCCCCTAAAAAATTACAGTAGGTACGACAAGGGGGGGAAGGGGAGAGAAAAATCACTCCGTTCAACAGAAGCTTCTCTTTTAAACAAAATTTCTAAATATGCTTTAGATTTTAATTTTAACTACATTAAAAACAAACTAATGTTTAAAGGAATATTCAAGATAATCATTTAAATTAGTCACCTGCACTAAACCTAGACTATTAAACACAAACGTTTTAAATCTAGTTTACTCTTTCACTGATGCTATTGACTTTTTACAGTTCACTCAGTTTGGACACTGAAGCTAGACTGGTTAATTTCACTTCCTGGTTCTTGTGGATGTCGCTGGTTCTGACACACACACCTGTCCTGTGGGCTCACAATCAAGCCAGGAAATGTTTAAATAAAGTTTCAACTGATATTTTTTTTTTTTTTTTTTTAAATCAAGAAATTTCTATTCACATCTGGCTTCAGCATAATTTAAACAAACTAGATTTTGGGCCAAAAATAATAGAATCACTTTAAACAGAGCTTTCTCAGCGAAATCAACAGCAGATTGGCCATATGAAAAATGTACAAAGAAGAATTATTTCTCCGTACCTCTTATCTGCTAGATCTGTTTTATTTCCCACTAGCATAATGATGACATCACTGCCCCTTTCCGTTCTGACATCATCAATCCATTTTGTGGTTTGCTGGAATGAGTTTACATCTAGTAAGGAAGAGTAGACAAAGATGAGTGTCACTGTAAAATGTTCTTCCCAGATCACTGCCAATACAGCCATAAATCTTGAATAAAAGCCTCACATTCTCTGGTAATTGGTGCGTTAGGGCTATGTAGAATCAATGGATGCAATCCTGACCCCATGGAAGTCAATGGGAGTTTTGTTATTTATTTCAGTGGGTCTTGGATTTTACCCTTTGGCTTTAAATGCACCTGCAATTGAACTTAATCTATCCAATTATAAATGGACTTTTAATATCAGAGTGCAAATTATGAAGCGTTTTTTATCACTACTTTTAAAGAACTGTTATTATTTCACTTTATTGAATGAAGGGCTTGTCTACACTATAAAATTGAGTCGACGTACAGCCACCGCAGTAATTAAAGGGGAGGTTCACATTCACACCACGCTCCTTCTGTCAGTGGTGCTCATCCCTCACCAGGAGTTTCCACCACCTGAAGTAGGGCATTGTGGGGCACATTGCTGGGGCAGGGAGGGCTCTAGCTGTCAGCCCCACACGGGGCTGGCAGCCAACAGGTGATATAAGTAAGGCAGTGTCTACATGGACACTGCGTCGCCCTACATCAACGTAAGCGCTACGCCTCTCACGGAGGTGGAGTTAGTAAGTCGATTTAGTTGGCAACTTACATCGGCGGGGGCTCCATTGTAGTGTAGACACTTACACCAGGCTGCAGTTTAACGTATTTTTTATATACAGAACAGGGGCCTAATAACTTTGCTATTTAATCTGTACTACTCATGACTTGAAAAAACATTGAATATATGCATTGGTAAGAGGGCCCTACTGTTTCAAGGATTTTAAAAAGCATTTAACAGCAATTATACACTTCGTGTTGCTTAATCATTTTGTGATCACTAGTTTTAGGCTTGTTCTCCTAGGAATATTTAGCTTGTGTAATTACTAGCAACTCTTGTTGGGTTGATCACTGACCTCAAAAGAATTTCAGAATTGTTTACATAAAAATAAACATAAAAGGATCCTTTGGCACTTTTCTAACTAAAAGCCCCTTCCAGATTCCAGCAGCTTTAGTAGAACAGGTAATGAACATCTATGCTGCAAAACAAGATTCTAGAAATAGGCATTAACTAATGAATATACAATAACCTTGTCTGCAAAGCTGTGTTCTTAACAATAATAACTGCTCTACCATTCAATTTAACAGTTAACATACACCTCAGTGAGCGTAGCTATTGTATCTGAGATGCCAAAGTATTTGCCTACACTTAAATAGGGAGATCTCTGTGGTAACTGTTGGCTTTGTAATGGTACAGTGAAATACTGTAAATCTTAGATGGTTAAGACTTGATCACTTGCCAACAGCTTAATGGCATAAAGCTTTGCTTTAGTACTTAGCAATAATCATTAGGTCAGTAGAGAAGTCCAAAATTCACAGCTATCATGCAATTTTAGCTCAATTTAAAATGTTTATTTGTAACAATTAAAATAAATTTACAAGGGAAGCCCTTATTCTTGCTATAATCTTATAGAGTATTTATGAATAAAAGGATAAGCCCTTTTTTGGATTTGGGTAGAATCGGACTATTTCATCCCGTCACTATTGATTTAAAATGGAAAAAACCTCTGAAGGTTTATTTCTCCTTTAACAAAATTATTGCTGTTTAAAAATTAAAAGCCAATAAATGAGGGTTGTTCTGGCCTTTTAAACCAGTCTTCAGGGTGGAGGTGAGAAAGCACTAACATTTTAGTCCTCAAAAGCGTACATACCTTATTATGACATGAAAGAGTACATTATTAAAAGGCTAAATCCCTAGTCATGGAGCTTTAAGTACCAGAAAATGGAAGTGACCGATTAAGATAAAAACGTGGCATGTCCTTCCCCAGCCCACACCCAGATTTTGAGGACAATGGAGTGAAGCAAGCTGCAGTTCTCAAATGGTCTCAATGGGAAAGCTCTAATTTAGAAATTCAAAGATATGCAAGCAAGTGATTCAGGGGTTTGAGACCAAGTCAAAGATGGAGATGGTACCCAAAAGAAGAGCAGATGAGACTAGGCCAGCCAGTGCTCAGGGCTTTGGGACAAACCATGTGATAGGAAAGGGTCATAAATGTATTATTTCAGCAAGGAAGATTTATAAGTCCATTTATACATCACTACAAACAGCTGTGATCAGAAGTGCCTGGTTTAAAAACGTGACTACAGTAAAAGGAAACACTGTTCATGCCAGTATGAAGAACAACCACATGATTGTGATATGACATGCAGAGCTAGGCTAGAGAATGACAGAGCAGAGTATCAGAAATGCAGAATTCCCCCCACTCACTTGTGATATCATAAACAACAACTGCAACAGTGGAGTCACGAATGTAGCTAGGAATCAAGCTCCTGAACCGCTCTTGACCTGCTGTGTCCCATAATTGCAACCGTACCTAACAAAATCAGTCAAACAAGCAAGAAAAATAAGAAAAAGGTCAAACCCAGTGCAATATACCTACTTGTGATATCGTAAACTACTACAGCAGCAGCAGAGTCACGGATGTAACTGGGAATGAGGCTACGGAAACGTTCCTGACCCGCAGTATCCCACAGCTGCAACCTGATCTGTGGGATGGGAGAAAATTAAAAAAAAAAAAAAAAAAAAAAAAAGCCAAACTGCCACTAAAAATAAAGAGTAAATCATTTTATTTGATTGTTTTTTTAAAAGCTAAATAAAAAATATAACTCATGCAGGGGACTGTTTGGGACTGGGAGCAGTAGCAAACTGCCTCTCCTTGTGGCAACCCCCCATCCACAGTGGTATCTAAGGCCATCTCTACACTTATGGCACAGCTGCGCCTTTGCAATGCGCGTGGTGAAGACGCTCTATGCCAACGGGAGAGAACTCTCCCATCAGCAGAAAAACACCACCACCACCATGAGCGGCATAAGCTATATCGGCGGGAAAAGCTCTTCTGCTGACACAACGCTGTGCACACTAGTGCTTATGTCGGTGTAATTTATGTTGCTCGGGGGTGGACTATTCACACCCGAGCAACATAAATGTTGCCGACACAGGCGGTACTGTAGACATAGCCTAAGCTAGTGTATTCTTTGCCTAAACTGGTCTAGAAAGGAGTCCAGAGGAATCTATATTTCCCACTCACTTCCCACCTCTTTGTATTTCAAAAGCCCCTTCCCACTTCTAGAGGGTGGGCAATAGGATGGCTGAGTTTCCCAGCCAGATAGGACGGGCAGGAAACCTGAGGCAAGTGTCACTCTGCACATCCACCCCCAGAAGGGATTCATGCTCTGCTGCCACTCTTCCAGGGGCCCAAGTGCATCACTACCAGAAAGGCCGGTATGACAAGGGGGTTGGAAGAATCACATTCAAGACCACTACTAAAGGCAAGTCTTCAGCTGCTGCCAAGCCACTGGAGCGGCTACTAACATGCTTTTTCAAGGAGGATGAATGCTAGTCATTCAGCTGCATGTAAGGTTTAGCCATAATGCAAAGTAACAGAGATAAACACAGATGACATGGATGAAATTCTCTTACCACTTAGATTCTGAAAGAAAATACAAAATGCTCTATAAACCATCATACATACATACATATATATAGAAAAACATCTAAGGGCCTGAACTGCTTTAGGAAAAGCATGCTAATTTGTCAGATCACTTAAAATGCAATCATATTTATTGTGAGTTTACCCAATACCATCAGCTTGTGCAGAGTTATACAATTTGTGTTCTACAAATATATACCCCACTGCTATATTTCTTAATTAAGGATGTGAGCTAATTTTGGACCATGGCGTTAATTTCTGTGGAACACTGGCTTAATTTCAGAGACAGTACTGTGCTAAACAGAGTAAACATGCATATATTAATGAGTTATACATATTCTGTTTAAAATTACATGTTAAACCCTGCTGAGTTGGGGAACAGACTGGCAGTTCTAGTCACAATCCAATTTATATTCAGCCCCCAGCCACATATTAGGAACTTTTGGGGGTGCCCTTTTCAAAACCCCATCTAACAGCAGACTCTTTAAAACCTTCCTCCTGCCACGCACTTGTTCCTCCTTTACTCCCCAAATTCTGCATCACATTGACTATTCAAATCAAGAATGACTGAATATGGCTTATTTCAAAACTTGTGAAAAACCTCATGTGGCAAACACTCATTTCCCTACATTCCCAGGTTGCCTCCACAGCACAGCCTAGAAGCACGGGACCAAGCCCGAGTCAGACACTGATCTTCTGCATGGTAGCAGGATGGGTTACTTCCAGACCTCCAGGCCACTTCAGAACTCTGAAGGATGCTCACATTGTGACAGATTACAAAACATACCAAGAATAGCAGATTCTTTCCAAGTGACTACAGAAAAATCATGCAAAATCTTACTCACTGTTCGATCCTCCAGGTACATGGTTTTCGATAAAAAGTCAATGCCAATTGTTGCCTGTAAAAAAATCGGGTCAGATTTCAATAAAAAATGAAACAGGTGTAATCTGTTTCTCTCAAGGGTATTCAATAATTGTCATGCCAGACTAGATCTGGCACAAGCTGATCTGAGGGCCATACTTATGGGATAGCGCTTTCCTTCAGTGGGATTTGTAAGCAAGATACAGGTTAGGCTTTTTCCACTTTAAGCCTCAAGACTCTTAAGTACATCCCTAAATAAGGTAAAAGAGATATTGGCAAAATTAGTGCCTATTAGTAGCATAAGATTACAGCATAAAAAGGGCACATTTTTAATTAAGTTAACCACGGTTTGTACACAACTGTGGTCATTTATTCCACAGACACGCATACGGCAGCAGGGTTTTCTTTGTGCCTTTAGACATTACTGGAGCATAGCAACAGAAATCCTGACGCCAGTTTAACCAAAATGGAGGGGAAAGGGAGGAACCGTGTTAAAAACAGCTCTGGCAGCACTGATCCCAAGTCTTCATTCCCTTGGTGATGCTGCGTTTAATATTTAGTGCAGGATTGGGAAACAGCGCTGCAGCTTTGTGTATTGCAGGTGTGTGACTGACCTGGGACTGGGGCTACTAACACTACCCTGGCTTTAACAGAGTGACCCTTGATGCAGCAGTACCATTAAACGATATCAATGAAGCCCAGAAGACAAGCTGAGTCCCAGCAACCTGGTATCAACTGAAACAAAACCATTAAGGGTCTAGTCTTCCTCAAGTTATGGTAAGAAGGCTTCATCCTAAAAATCAGAGGAACCCCTATTCCAAAAATGCTTCTGCACCACAAGATCCCTTTTTATTGTAGGCATTCTACCATCTGCTTGCCACACTTCCCAATAGGTTGGGGGACAATCTAATGGGTGGTTTTCATGCAACCAGCCAGCTGCAAAAGGAAACTGACTAACATTGCATAATCCAACTCAGTTTCCCTCTGCTGCTTGCTGCAGTATTTGATGCGCAAGACTTTTCCTCACTAGAGAAAGCCAGCGTCTTGGGAGGAAGCCAGAGGAATGGAAGAAACAAGGTTGATTTCCAACGCTGATGACCCAAAAGCTTTTCCATCATCAAGAATTGTGAAGGATCCCAAAGTTTAGAGGTGAGCAGATGAAATATACCAGCAGTTCTCAAACTGTGGGTCGGGACAGTTTAATGGGGTTGCCAGGGCTGGTGTTAGACTGACTGGGGCCCAGGGCCGAAGCCCCAGCCCCACCGCCTGGGACTCAGACTTCGGCTATAGCCGGGGGAGGTGGGGCTCAGGTTACAGACCCCACGCCTGAGGATGAAACCCTTGGGGCTTCAGCTTTGCGTCCCCCCCTCCCCCCACTCGGGATGGTGGGGCTTGGGTCAGCTCATGCTTCAGTCCCCCCTCCTGGGGTCATGTGTTATTTTTGTTGTCAGAAGAGGGTCGCAGTGCAATGAAGTTTGAGAACCCCTGAAATATACATATTGGGGGACCTAGTAGACTGGTACATTAAAACATTTCCCTTCCACTGCTAAGCAAGCTACAAGGTTTTGATAAACAGAAAAGCTACATTAAAGTTTGCCTCAAGAAAGTTTCCATTCTCCCTGATATTTTATGGATTTCCTTGTTCAATTAAACAATATTTAATAGAGAAAAGCCTTAAGATCTTGCACCACACACAACCCAGCGTCACACCAAAAATTCAAATTGATCCAGCTGGAGCCACAGTAAAGACAACACCCTGGTGACCAGCATAGTTTTTATAACGGGTTTAGTAAAAAGGAGGTTGAGCTCAAAGAGAAGACTGTCCCAGCTGCTTTGTGCCAGAGCTTCATGTACAACAGCAGCTCAAGTGAGTCTGATTTGCAATTTTTGGGAAATTTCCCCAGTCGAAACAAGTCTTGATGTAACAATGTCTGATGCTGTGGAGGCCTTAAGAGCATTTAATTTGGAAAGGTCCCTCAACATCTGGACCCAGCTGTCATATACCAGCAAGATTCATACGCCACTAATCCACCTCCAACAGGTATCTTAATAAAAGTAAATCCTTGGATTAGCTCAAAGATATGAGGGGCTCATCATTAGGGGCACGTCACACTGAACCAAGACAGCGGATCAGCAGTCCTGGCTGAGGGATGGACTTGATTACCCAGAAGGCTCTCCACTCCTTTCGCCACTTTGATTCTTCTAGGGAAGAGGCTGGAACAGTGGTTGTGTGGTATGAAGTCTTTACTAGCCTTTCCTACCCCAAAAAGTAGGTATGTAGAAGACCTCAAGTTGTAACCCTGGTAGGAATGCCAGTGTGCCTAAAGCAACATATCTCCCCAAAAGGTATTAAGTATGGAGACTCCTTCGTGCCCTAATGCTAGGTTGAGGGCTGGGTATACGGCTTGTAGGATTTTTAAGTGAAATGTCCTTTATGCATGAAAGTTTCCATCTTCATTAAAGGAGGTCAGAAGCAACACAAATATCTCTGCATCCCAGATTGAGTGGTCTCCCATTAACCTGGCATTGTATCTGCAGTATCGCCTACTCAAAGAATAGGAAATAACATTATGCTGTGTAGATCTTCATAAGCATGAAGATTTGATATGGACACACTGAGTAGAGTCAGATGAGCCAAATTTGGCCAGCTGCACAGTTCTAGCCATATAATATGTGAAGTGAGAATAGAGGGCAAGGGCAAGAAGACAGGCAGTCTAGGCGGCGTGTAGCGTACCGACCCCCAGCTAGCACTGGTATAAACAGCAGGGTAGATGGTGAGGCACTGCTTAGGTGAGTAAAGACATGCCTGAACCCTGTGGGTATGTATCCTATATGCCAAAACAGTGCCTCCCATGTCTACACTGCTATTTTTAGCAGTGTAGTACTCCGCTGCCTCCTCTTTGCCAGAGCGTTTCCCCATCGCAGTGAAAGATTCTGGCAGCAGGGCAGCTGCCTCCCCTTGACAGAGCTTTTCACTGCCATGGGTAGCTACATCCCACAGTGAGTCTGGATGCCACCTGCCTTTCTCTGCAGCATGTAATTACGCGTACCCTACCCTCCGCCACAAGTGCAGACAAGGCCTAGGAGTCTAAACTTTTAAATACAATAAAACGTAAATCAAAGAAAGGACACAGAAGCCGGGCATCTGTTCAAGTTCCTGACAGGAGGAAGACAGGAATTGCAAGCCAGCTCTGGTTCTGTCCCCAGCTGCACAGAGATGCGGATTAGCGGACTTGAAGCAAGAAGGATGCTATAAGCCTATTAGCGTTTACTGTCAGATACAAGAATAAGTGGGCATGAAATTAAGCTAAAGTAGAGCAAGAATTAGGGAAGTTTGGGTACCATTTCTTCACACACAGAGGTGTTATTGTGTGGAACCAACAGAAGCAAGTATTACAGGTTCTGTAGGTATACCTATCCTATCTCATAGAGCTGGAAGGGACCCCGAAGGGTCATCAAGTCCAGCCCCCTGCCTTCACTAGCAGGACCAATTTTGCCCCAGATCCCTAAGTGGCCCCCTCAAGGATTGAACTCACAACCCTGGGTTTAGCAGGCCAATGCTCAAACCACTGAGCTATCCCTCCCTCCAAGAGATACATTGTGAGGCACAACTGCAAATTTAAAGGAGGCAGGTGGACCTAAATGGAATAAAGGGCCCCATCCACTGTAAGCATCTGTCTAGAACTTATATGGCCCCCTCACCACAGTATCCAAAGTATTTATCCTAAACACTCCTGTGAGGTAGGGCAATGTTATTATCCCCATTTTATAGACTGGGAATGGACAGAATACAAGTGACTTGCCCAAAGTAAGAGAGAGAGTTTGTGGCAGAGCAGAAATTGAGCCTGGATCTCCTGAGTCCCAGGCAGATACCTTTACCACAAGACCATCCACCCTCCATTTCTACATGCTTACAGAATCAGAGATTTTACAATCCCCCAGTCTGTTCTCTTGCATAACAGAAACAAGGAGGTGAACTAATGTCTTTTATTGGACCAACTTCTGGGTGTGAGAGAGGCAAGCTTTCAAGCAGACTTCATGTCTGGGAAATGTATTCAGAGTGTCACAGCTAAATACAAGGTGGAACAGATTATTTAAGGAAAGTAGTTAACACATTCTAAGAGACCATTCAAGGTACAGTAGCCCATTAACACCTCTGCAGTCATAGGATAAAAAAGGGGGGGTTAGTGGGGTTACAGATTGTTGTAATCAGCCATAAATCCAGTCTCTTTATTGAGACCATGATTTTTAGTGATTAGTAAAGTTATGAATTTAAGCTCCCAGCTTGTCTTTTGGAGGTGTTGTGCAGGTTTCCTTTGAGGATGGGGACTGAGAGGTCAGATATAGAGTGATCATTTTATGACAAGTGTTTGCCCATGGGGGTATGGCAGGGGTCTCAAACACGCGTCCTGCGGAGTTATTTGCTGCGGCCTGCCAAGCTCCCTGTGCCCCCCCCCCCCCGCCCTCCCTCTGAGTTATTTCCTGCAGCCGCCAAGCTCCCCATACCTGCCGTCCCCGCTCCAGAGCGCAGCATCCCTGCTCCTCTGCCTACCTCCAGGCGCTTCACACCGCCAAACAGCTGTTTGGCAGCACTTAGCGTTTCCGGGGGGGGGTGGGGGGGGGGGAGAGAGGAGAGAAGAAAGGCAGAGAAGAGGCGGGGCAGGGATTTGGGGAAGAGGAATAGGGGCAGGGAGGGTGCGGAGCTGGGGTGGGGACTTTGGGGAAGGGGTTGGAAGAGGCGGGGCTCATGGAAGGGGTGGAGTGGGGGCGGGGCCCGGGGTTGTCAGTGATGCAGCCCTCAGGCCAATGTACTAGTCCTCATGTGGCCCTCGTGGTCATTTGAGTTTGAGATCCCTGGGGTATGGTGTGTTTGCCTTATTTTTCTGTATGAGCTTGTGCATAATAGTCATAGAACTTTCACTCAGTAATTGTTGCATCAAGCCCATATCTTATGGTTGCGCTACCGCATGTTTTTTAGAAAGGCATTATACAGAAAGAGCATGAAAACAGAAGAGCAAGTGGTCAGTAAGTTGCTACTTAGCTGTTTAAAAATGTGGTCAGGAATTTGGGGCCTCTGTCCTTGCTGGCCTTTCCTTGCTCTCCAGCACTGCATAATATCTACAATGCAGCCTCTCCCAACCCCACCTGCAGGCAAAGGGTTCCATCCCTGTTATGAACATACTTTGCCAAACGTGACATTTTATTTCTGATGTGTCCCCTCCTCCCCCAAACACACAGCAGGGAACCCTCTGCTGATTTGTAAGTCTGCACAACTGCTGCTTTCCTGAAACCAGCTTATTAATAACTGATGGGCAACAGCAGCACGCCTCTTACTTGGCAACTCGGGAATAAAAAACCCACACAAAACAAAAAATATTTTATCAAACACAAGCTTCCTATTTATAACTGAACCCGACAAATATGGCTCTAGTGATTGGTTGTAGAAGCTTTCAGAACTAAAGAGTGCACCCAGATTTGTCAGAAGGGTCCATAAAATAAGCTAATCTGTCAACCCACCTATAGCTAGAATTAGCCAAACACAGTTCAAGATACAGTACTGGACTTTTGACAGGGCTCCACTATTCAGAACTTGGTACTGGGCTGCAGGGAATCTGGGTTCTGGCACTGCCATTGACTTGCTGTGCGATCCTGGGCAAGTCACTTAACCTGCTGGAACTTTATCCCCCCCTCTTGTTATGTAAAATCTGGAATAATGTTTCCCTGCCTCTGAGTCATGATCATGTTTGTAAAACTAAACATCCTCAGGTGAACGATGCCATACAAATACAAAGTAAGGCACACATCAATGACAGGTAAATTGAAACTGATTATTTGATAAGCCCCCAAGATTTCTCTGACTTTAAGTCCCACTCATTCATTTTGCAATCACTTAGTTTATTACATCAGACCTCTCCCCATGGAAACAGCTGCATTAACATAAAGTTTGAGGGTCAAAGCTCTCCAAGTAAAACTAGGACACAGGCTCCACAGAGAAAAGAATAGAGCTGAAAGAAAAAAGTACTGTGGGAAAGAGAGATGATTAAATAAAAACTGCTTTAACATGTCCATGTAATTACTGTGGGCAGAATCTGTAAGGATGTTTGCTCCCAGGAGAGGCTAATGTGTACTGTAGTCATCCTACACCATGGAAGCTTTGCTAACACTGCTGATTTAATGGGAACTTGCATTTAGTTCTGTCTGACTTGCCTAGCAGCAGTGATGGAGAGCTATGGAGAGACAGGAAAGAAACCATTAATAAGGGGGGAAAGGCTATTGATAGAATCTCCCAAAAATGCGTTTACATGTTGTAGTGGATGGATGGCTGGATGGATGGGCTCCAGGACAGGAACTGTCTGTTTGGAAAGTGCTTAGCAGGTGATAGGTGAGATGGGACTGTAAATAAGTAATGTAATGTGGATTTGTTTAGAGAAGGGGCTCTAACAGAAGCATTTGGTTTCATGGTTGATGGCTGCCAGAGCAAACGTGCTCCACTTATGAACAAAACAATGGTTTTCGTAGCTGCCTTGCAAGATCGACCTAGAATGTGAGAGCTGGGTTCTTCCTGGCTCATGAGTCAACCAGAACATGGTTTGCTTATGTACAGTCGAAACAGAATCCAGCTAACACACAGCTGTGTTGGCTCTACAGAGCTGAACAGAGTAACTAGCAGCAACCACTATTTCAGCCTTCTGTTGCCAGCAGTCAGAAACCATGCTGCCAGTTCAAACCAGAGGTGGGATATGAGAGAACTATGCCTGGACCTGTCCTTAATAGTTTTATACAGTGGTGCAATAGCGGTGTTGGTCCCAGAATATTAGAGAGACAAGGTGGGGGAGGTAATAAAACTTCTGTTGGAGAGAGAGAGAGAAACAAGCTTTTGAGCTACACAGCGCTCTGCTTAGATAGCAGGAGCTAGACACACATTTTTTAAACAACGAGCTTCTCATTTCTCCCCTCTATGCTCCACAGACCCTCGAGTCCCAAACAGCTTCTTCCCAGTCTTTAGGATACTGGTTGATCAGCAAACCCTCACTCACTAGAGTCAAGTAGAGTCCTCATGTGAATAACGGTTTGACAAGATTGGGCCCATAAAATGCAGAGATTGATTGCATTACCTGATAGGTGTTGTCAAAGCTGTCATACATGAACCTGGTGATCAAGGAGGTCTTCCCCACTAGAAAAAGAGAAAAACAGGTTCAAGGAACAGTTTTTAGTGTGAAATTAGAACAAGTGACCAAACACTGCATTCCAGTTTTAACTGGTATTCCATCAATACTATGCAATTAAACTGGCCAAGGGTAAAAGGGAACTCAGTTGATGTAATTGTTGCAATAATCACTACCATTTTTCTGAAAGCCATTCAGATATTTAAGAAATTAAGTTACATGCACACAAAAAAAGCAAGCAAACATAGTAAGTCCAACTACAACATTAACTTCAAATTATTGTGTTTGATTTTAAAATGTAGCCAATTGTGCCCATTCTCAAAAGTGACTTAGGCCCAGATCCACAAAGGTATTTAGGTTCCTAGCTCGATTTCAATGGGAGTTGAGCCGAAACATCTTTGTTCATCTTGGCCTTACTCACTTTTGAAAATTTTACCTCTGGTCTCCATTAACTCACACTGCACATGCACATGACATAACTAGTAGTCACTGTGCAGGAGAAAGACACAAGCTTCCAGTGCAATGCTGTGGCAAAAGGGCTAATGCCATCCTTAGATGTATATAAACAGGGGAGTAGCAAGTAAGAGAAGGGAGGTATATGGCACCGGTGAGACAGATAGTGGAATAACTACATATAGTTACACACAAACACAGAACAGAACACACAGTTCAGGTGTCCGCTTTTTAAAAGGGATATTGAAAAATTGGAGAGAATGCAGGAAAGAGCCACAAATGTGATTACGGCTGGAAAAAATGCCTTATACTGAGAGACTTAAAGAGCTCACATTGGTTAAGCTTGTCAAAAGGAGTGAGCTGTGACTTGATTACAGTCTATAACAGGAGCGGCCAAACTTACTGACCCTCAGCCGCATACAATAATCTTCAGAAGTTCGAGAGCCGGGTGGGCCTGCTGGGGCTCCTGCCCCATGGGAGGCGCATGCTGGGGCTTGGGGCTTCAGCAGGCATGCTCCTCGGGTCTAAAGCATCGAGAACCCCCCTCCCCGCTGAGCAGAAGCCCTTCCCCGCCAGCCGCAGGGCAGAAGCCCCAACCACCACCCCCCTTACATCTGGTAGGCGGAGAATGGAGCGGGGGGGCCTCTGCGAGCCGCACTTTAACTGTAAAAGAGCCGCATAGCGCTTGTGAGCTGCGGTTTGGCCACCCCTGGTGTAGAAGTACCTTCATGGGGAGAAAGTAGCAGGTACTAAAGGGCTCTTTAATCCAGCAGAGAAAGGCAAAACAAGAACCAATGGCTGGAAGTTGAAGTCAGACAAATTCCAATTAGAAATAAGGCCCACATTTTTAACAGTGCGGGTAGTTAACCACTGGAACAAACTAGCACGGGAAGTGATAGATTCTCTATCCCATTCTGTCTTTAGCTCAAGACTGGATGCCTTTTTCGAAGATCTGCTTTAGGCAGACATAAGTTATTGGGCTCAATACAGGGGTTAATGGATAATGTTCTATGGCCTGTCAGACTACATGATACATTGGTTCCTTTTGGCCTTAAATTCTATGAACTGGAGAGCTAACACACCCTTTTTGCTCGTCAAAACATACCCATAAAACAAATATCCAATTATACAGAGAGAGGGTCTGATCAGAAGAGTGATTAAATAAAACGGCACCTTGTTAATATATTCACTGCATGTATTCAGAGTCCAATCAGCTGGCTATTTTGCTACTTTTTTACTCCTGCCAACACTGCAGTGCCTACACAACTATGGTATGGTGAGCTGGCAGTTAGGAAAAAAAAATCTTTATTTATCAACCGCATATTTGAAAGCCAAAATAGCTGCTTTAGATTTACTTTCTAGTGACTCTCCAAAATAAGGAAAATCAAAGGTGAGATTCAGCAATCACATGCTGAACTGTATAATGAGGTAAGGGACGTCACAGCAGGGAGTTGTTGGAAATGATGAAAGGCTAGCAAATAAAAACAGGTAAAAGGAAAAGAAAATCAATATTTGTTCTCATACAAAACACCGGACCCAGATTCTGGGGAACTTGTTTGACCTGCACGAGACAGAAAAAAGGAGGCTAAAAATCAGTGTCAGGAGTTTTTTCTGCCTCTGCATATTAGTCATAAGGTTAGCCCTGATCTGGAGAATGCAACAAAAGGTAAATGCTAACCAGGGTCTATTCACATGCTGTAGTTCAAACTCTTCTGCCTGAAGGAGTATACAAGGTGAGAGTCAATTATGTTCACTTCAGAGCTAAAAGTCAACTGTCTCCAACTGGGGATTTTAAGGGTATCTCCCTTTTCAGACTTGCTCAGGTGACTTTTCCCAACTGTGAGGAGCTCCATGTGAACATAAGAACGGCCACACTGGGTCAGACCAAAGGTCCACCTAGCCCAGTATCCTGTCTTTCGATAGTGGCCAATGCCAGGTGCCCCAGAGGGAATGAAGAGAACAGGGAATCATCAAGTGATCCATCCCATCACCCATTCCCAGCTTCTGGCAAAGAGGCTAGGGACACCACCCCTGCCCATCCTGGCTAATAGGCATTGCTGTACCTATCCTCCAGGAATTTATCTAGTTCCTTTTTGAACCCTCTTGGCCTTCACAACATCCTGTGGGGAGGAGTTCCCACTTTCCGGTGTGTGAAAAAATACTTCCTTTTGTTTGTTTTAAACCTGCTGCATATTAATTTCATTTGGTGACCCAGTTCTTGTGTTAGGAGGAGGAGTAAATAACACTTCCTTATTTACTTTCTCCACACCAGTCATGATTTTATACACCTCTATCATATCCCCCCTTAGTCGTCTCTTTCCAAGCTGAAAAGTCCCAGTCTTATTAATCTCTCCTCATATGGCAGCTGTTCCATGCCCCTGATCATTTTTGTTGCCCCTTTCTGAACCTTTTCAAATTCCTTTTTTTTTTTTTTTTTTTTTTTTGAGATGAGGCAACATCTGGACGCAGTATTCAAGATGTGGGCGTACCATGGATTGATATAGAGGCAATATGATATTTTCTGTCTTATTATCTATCCCTTTCTTAATGATGCCCAACATTGTTCGCTTTTTTGACTGCCGCTGCAAACTGAGTGGATGATCTAGCACATTGAGTGGATTGAACTATCCACAATGACTCCAAGATCTTTGAGTGGTAACAGCTAATTTAGACCCCATCATTTTATATGTATGGTTGTGATTATGTTTTCCAATGTGCATTACTTTGCATTTATCAATATCGAATTTCATCTGCCATTTTGTTGCCCAGTCACCCAGTTTTGAGAGATCCTTTTGTAGCACTTCGCAGTCTGTCTGGGACTTGCCTATCTTGAGTAGTTTTGTATCTGCAAATTTTGCCACCTCACTGTTTACCCCTTTTTCCAGATCATTTATGAATATGTTGAATAGGACTGGGCTCAATACAGACCACTGAGGGACACCACTATTTACCTCTCTCCATTCTGAAAACTGACCATTTATTCCTACCCTTTGTTTCCTATCTTTTAACCAGTTACCAATCCATGAGAGAACCTTCCCTCTTATCCCATAACTACTTACTTTGCTTAAGAGCTTTTGGTGAGGGACCTTGTCAATGGCTTTCTGAAAATCTAAATACACTATATCCCCTGGATCCCCCTTGTCCACATGCTTGTTGACCCCCTCAAAGAATTCTAGTAGATTGGTGAGGCATGATTTCCCTTTACAAAAACCATGTTCACTCTTCCCCAACAAATTATGTTCATCTATGTGTCTGAAACTTTACTATAGTTTCAACCAGTTTGCCCATTACTGAAGTCAGGCTTACCGGCCTGTAATTGCTGGGATCACCTCTGGAGCCCTTTTTAAAAATTGGCATCACATTACCTATCCTCCAGTCGTTTGGTACAGAAGCTGATTTAAATGATAGATTACAGATAACAGTCAGTAGTCCTGCAATTTCACATCTAAGTTCCTTCAGAATTCTTGGGTGAATACCATCTGGTCCTGGTGACTTATTACTGTTTAGTTTATCAATTTGTTCCAAAACCTCCTCTAATGACACCTCAACCTGGTACAGTTCCTCAGATTTGTCACCTAGATGGCTCAGGTTTGGGAATCTCCCTCACATCCTCAACCGTGAAGATTGATACAAAGAATTCATTTAAGTTTCTCCTCACTGGCCTTGAGTGCTCCTTTAGCATCTCGATCATCCAGTGGCCCCACTGGATGTTTATCAGGCTTCCTGCCTCTGATGTACTTAAAATTTTATTTGCTATTACTTTGAAGAACAGCTAGCCAAAGACTCAAATTCTTTTTTGGCCTTCCTAATTATATTTTTACACTTCATTTGCCAGAGTTTAGGCTCCTTTCTATTTTCCTCATTAGGATTTAACTTCCACTTTTTAAAAGATGTCTTTTTGCCCCTCACTGCTTCTTTTACTTTGTTGTTTAGCCATGGTGGCTCTTTTTTGGTTCTCTTACTATGTTTTTTAATTTGGGGTATACATTTAAGTTGAGCCTCTATTATGGTGTCTTAAAAAAGTTTCCATTCAGCTTGCAGGGATTTTCTTTTGGTGCTGTACATTTTAATTTCTGTTTAACTAACCTCCTCATTTTTGTGTAGTTCCCTTTTGTGAAATTAAATGCTACAGTGGTGGGCTTCTTTGGTATTTCCCCCACCACAAGGAAGTTAAATTTAATTATATTATGGTCACTATTACCAAGCGGTCCAGCTATATTCACCTCTTGGACCTGATCCTGTGCTCCACTCAGGACTAAATCAAGAATTGCCTCCCCTCTTGTGGGTTCCCAGACTAGCTGCTCCAAGAAGCAGTCATTTAAGGTGTCAAGAAACTCTCTCTGCATCCCGTCCTGAGGTGACATGTACCCAGTCAATATGGGGATAGTTGAAATCCCCCATTATTATTTTTTTATTTTAATAGTCTCTCTAATCTCCCTGAGCATTTCACAGTCACTACACCACCCTGGTCAGGTGGTCTGTAATATATCCCTACTGCCAGATTCTTATTATTCAAGCATGGAATTACTATCCAGAGACACGCTATGGTACAGTTTGGTCATTTCAGATTTTTACTTCATTTGATTCTACGCTTTCTTTCATATATAGTGCCACTCCCCCACCAGCACGACCTGTTCTGTCCTTCCGATATATTTTATACTCTGGTATTACTGTGTCCCATTGATTATCCTCATTCCACCAAGTTTCTGTGATGCCTATTATCAATATCCTCATTTAATAAGAGGCACTCTAGTTCGCCCATCTTATTTATTAGATTTAGCATTTGTATATAAGCACTTTAAAAATTTGTCACTTTTTAGCTGTCTTCCATTACATGATGTAATTGAATGGGATTCTTTTTTTCTTTTGACTGTTTCTCATCAGATCTTACCTGTATTTTATCATCTTCCATCCTCTCCTCTTTATTAGGACATAGAGAATCTCCATTTATAGATCCTCCCCTAAGGGATGTCCAAACCACGGGGGTAGGAGATACTGATGGCAGTCTGGTGGTAAGAGATGAGCTGATGGCCTGAGTTCAGTTGCTAGTGATGATGTTGGGAGGCCTGGATCAGCGTCCACATTGCACTCCCCATCAGTACCCGGCCCGAGCTGAGGAAGCTAATTTATCCAACCAGCAGACCAAATTCGGTGATGAATCCTGGTCACGTGCCACCTGAGACACGGTGCACTTACGCTAAGAAGAAGTAGTGGAGTTGTCTGTGTCAGACACCACCACTTTGAACATCTGCAGACAGTTTCTGCAGAAGCCAAGGATCACATGGGCAGGGAGACCAGAAGAAGGTCAAGACTGAGGGATGGTGGGCAACTTTCAGAACCATTGGTCATGCTAGAACTTTCAGGTTTAAAACAAACAAAAGGAAGTATTTTTTCACATAACGCACAGTCAACCTGTGGAACTCCTTGCCAGAGGATGTTGTGAAAGCCAAGACTATTACAGGGTTCAAAAAAGAACTAGATAAATTAATGGATAAATCAATGGCTATTAGCCAGGATGGGCGGGGATGGTGTCCCTAGCCTCTGTTTGCCAGAAGCCGAAAATGGGCAACAGGGTATGGATCTCTTGATGATTACCTGTTCTGTTCATTCCCTCTGGGGCAGCTGGCATTGGCCACTGTCAGAAGACAGGATACTGGGCTAGATGGACCTTTGGTCTGACCCAGTATGGCCATTTGTATGTTCTTATGTCATGGGGCTAGACGACTTCATATTCAGTCTGGCACCTCTGAAGAGCATTAAATTTGCATCTTTTTAAAACATCAAAAAAAAATTACCGAAGCCAAATGCATTAAAGGCAGAAGCCAGAACTGGAAAGATACAGACATTCCCTCCTGCTCCCCCCCAGTAGTTATTTAAATGAGGTAGGATGATGTTTTCCCAGCTCCAGGAGCCAATTCCATTAGCAGCAACTCACTGGTGGGAAAGAGAAGCAGGATCATACAGCCTTTGCCAGTGAGAAGAATGCATCTCCCAGAGGGCTTTTAAAAGCAGATGCTGATCACCCTAAGGCAGATCTACTCTTCTCTGCCTCCTAAAGTGCTGTCATATCTCCCCTCTCAAGCAGGCAGGACTCGGACGATTCCTCCTCCTTGCTCATACACACTCAGGTCTCCTCAACACATTAAATTAGGCTCCTTGTACGGGGGAACTGGCGTACATTTCTCTTAAAAAGCATAGTGCTAGGGTGTGACCATTCTGCACGTCATAACAATCAAAGGGCAGGATCACTTGAGCTGCTGGATGGCCTCAACTCCATTACAGTGAGAGTTCAGTGCCCCAATCTTGCAGGGCTCTGGGCAACCAGAAAATAGCATGTTACAATATATAAAGGTGGGAAGCCTGCTTTGTTGTATACAGGAAGGGATTAAGGCAACACGGCTAATGAAAGGTGCTGGAGACAGTGTATTTATGAAAGCCTCAGGGACAGCAGCAATGCAGACTCCCTTCTCATTGCACCACCAGCATGTTCCAGCCCTGACCTCAAGAGACCAGATGTGTAGGACAGGAGTCTCCATGTCCCACTCAGCCTGTGAGTTCTGCTAAGTCTGACCACAAGGGTACCAGAAGGAGCAGCAGTTTGTGGCATGAATGCTTTGTCCAGTGAGACCGCCAATTCATTTCACACAGGCTAAGGTGGGAGTAACTTGGGGCCAGGTTTACAATGGTATTAAGGTATCTAAAGATGTATATAGGCACCTTGTGGCATGTTAGAGAGGGCCTAACTCACAGAGACTTCAAAGGGAGTTTGATGCTTCTATAAGCCCCCCTGGGTGCCTGCCTGCACTTTCAGACGCATAAATAACTTTGTAAATCAGGCCTTGGGTCATTACTAACCCAGGCTAGAGCTGAGCCAGGCTCTATTACTCCCATTCCATTAACTTAGGCCATCCAGCCCCTATATGTTATACAGGTCTGTCTCATCTTACGTGCCTTTAACATGCGCGAATTCAGCTTTACACAGTCGGCAAAAACAAGAAAAAAAAAAAGAGAAAAATAGTTTATGTACTGTTCCTGTAGTGCGGGCAATTCCGCCCGCCATTACACTCAATGGGATTTTGACTATACGCGGTTTTCGCTTTACACGCTGACCGCGGAACGTAACCCCAGCGTAAGACAGGACAGACCTGTATTGCTTTTTTAAATTTTAAACTTCGAAAAAAGCTTGATAAGAAACAAATTGCTCTACACAGTACTTTGTAAACTGGCCCTCTTCTATGGATCACTTCCTTACAAAAAAATCCGTGTTCGGAAATCAAAGCACATAAAAGCTGATCAAGTCCATTTGACGAACGCCCTGTGTTAGGAAGACTAGAACCAAATGACACGTGCATTTCCTAGAGTATTCAGATACAAATGAAGTCATGGTGATAAGCTTCTGGTTCTAACAGTTTTGATCAGACAAATTACTATGCACATTTAAAGTTTATCTGCTTCCTGAAAGATGTTATGTTACTCTGCTTCCGTTGCACTGCATACTAGAGATGTAGACACCCCCCAAGAGCCATCCACTAATAAAACTGATTAATAATAGCAGGTCTCTACTATTCCTTTTTGCCCGCATTAACAGTATATGCTATTGGCCACTACTGGCAGTGCAACAAAAAGTGCTCTTTGTTTCATGCTATAATGAGTCACTAGGGAGACTCTCAGAAGTTAGAGATGGAAAAGACCCATTAGATCATGAAAAATCACTTTCCTGCCAAGACAGGATTAGAAGGTCCTTTGTTGCCAGGCAGGAGTTTGGTAAGGAGTTCAGGCAAAGTAATTAGAAGTGACCCACAAAGGAAAAAGAAATTGGGATTGTGCCACTTTGCTCCTCTATGATGTATGAAGACAGACAGTCCTTCCTGTCCCTTTTTTAGGGGCTTGCTTGTTTTAAATTAGAAATTCAGGCTTCCTACACAAAGTCTTCCAGGAAAAACAGGGATGGCAAACGTTAAGATCTCACAGAGACAGAGAGCAGTGAAACCTGATTCAGCGTGGAAGAGGTTTTTATTCAGCACTCAAAATGTTGATAACCCCCTATTTCTTTCTCACACACACACACATCCCTCCCCCCACTCCCCCCCAGAGAAAAACTGGGAGACAAAAAAAGAATATGTTGAAAGACTCAATAGCCCCCTGCCTTCTCCAGTAAAAAGATGAGAAAACTTCCAATCCACTTCTCCGGGTCCTCCAATAATTTCTCTAGCAAAACTAAGGCTTGACATTCTTGTTACAGGTCTGTCGCATCTTAGGCGCATTTAATATGTGCGATTTCAGCTTTATGCGGTCGGCAAAAACAAGAAAAAAAGAGAAAAAAAAGAAAAACAACAATACTGTTTCTGTAGTGCGGGAGATTCTGCCCGCCATTACACTCAATGTAATTTTGACTATACGCGGTTTTCGCTTTACACGCTGACCGCGGAACGTAACCCCAGCGTAAGATGAGACAGACCTGTATTTCTAAAGGTAAAAATTAAGCAGAGGGAAACTTTAAAAGCCTTTCAGGTGTGCTTTGTAAGGAAGCAAAAAAAGAGCATAAACCTAAGTCCCTGTCACCACACTTCACTGGTCAATTAAGGAGAGATAGTTGAGGGTGTGGATACTTAGGAAGCTACACGTTGCCCATCCTACCTAAGATAGTTCAGTGTAGAATCTGCAGTGTGGATTTTTAAAGCTATTCCTACTGGCTTTTGTCTATACTGGGACTAATAATTCACCATAGTATACTTCACTAATGACAGCTGTAGTGCAAGGCTCAGGCATTTTTATTGTCATTTAACCCTTTCTGTGTCTAACACCGCTCATGGCAAGATCAGATGACCTGACACTGCACTTTAGCTACCACTGACAAAGCTGCAGTATGGTGAATTACAAGTCCTAGAAGTTTTCTCATTGTCCTCAGTATACCGGACATTCATGGGATCTCAAAGATCAGAAAGATGAGAACATGGAAACACGAGAGATAAGCTATGGCAGAGCTAGAAATAAAAGCCACAGAAAGGGAAGAAGTGTAGCTGAGCGGAAAGACACAGCACATTGGAGAATGATGCATAAAAGCCTTTTTTAGACTCATTTAAAAAGAAACCCCAAAGGTGGGCATGTTCATACTTGACTTAAACGATCCATGTGAGCCAGCCATCAAGGAAGTTTATTTTTAGATTTGTCAGCCTACTCTCCCACTGCAGAACGGGAATATGAGAGTGATTAAAGCAGCTTATTTAAAAAAAAATCCTCCTCTATAATCTCCACTATCATGCAGTGGAAATTCTGCTTCATTCCCCAAAGCAGTAAGCAGAACTTGCTGATTCTCTTGTGGATGCTGACAGAGCCAACAGCAACCAATATTCATTTATTTACTTAATTACAGGAAGTTTATTATTGCTTCTAAGTTTACTTAAGATGAAAGTTGTAATTTGGAATGTCAGGAATGAAGAGGATAGCACAAGTCTATCAGACGGTAGGGGAGAAAGGGACCTTTCAGCTCACGCAGTCCAGCCCTTTCTTCTTACTACAGGCTTTGCCTACAGAAGTTTTCACCCTTAAATATTTGTCATTGATGAAACTCAATAGCTGTTCCATTGTCAAATTGCTCTCACTGTTCAGAAGATGCTCTCCTTGTGTAAATGAACTGCAATACCAGATCAGACCAGTGGACCATCTAATCCAGTATCTTGTCTCCAACAGTGGCCAATAGCAAAAGATGCAGAGAAAGAAAAAGCCCTGCAGTAGAGAATTATGTAATAAATCTGCCCATAGACATTTATTCCTAACCCCTGTCAATTTGTGGTTTTCACACCCTAAAGAATGAGTCTTGTGTCTAACATAAAAGCGATCTTTAATTTTCAAGACTGTTACCTGTAACAAATCTTTGGCCAAACTCAAGTTAGTGTTTATTTCCTTGGACAGGAAAGAGCAATACTGAATGTCTAAGTATCAGGTAATAACAGTATATTTTGGCCACCCAGGGCGTAACCAACTGTATGAATGCCTGCCAGACTAGTTTCTAGAATTGAACTGGGTCTCCCATTGATTCCGGGATCTGGGAACATTATGGACTGTTACCACTGGAGAGAACTGTATAAGGTCACAATAATATTTGTTCTCGCATCATACTGAACAAGCAGGGGGTTTCTTTGTATACGTACACACAAAGTAAATGGGGTTTCTTTTCCAGAGAATTCATCCCCCAGCCAAGTTAAAAATCTGGGTTGTAAACTTATGTCCTGTTCCTGTAAAAAACAGATTTGCTTTTTTCAGAAGTTATTTAAGATCCTTTTCAATAAGTCAGTCAATAAGTTTCAAATATACAAGAAGTTAAATGGATTTGGGGTTAAAGTCCATATTTAAGAAAAGTCAGGTACTTGCATTTTCTTGTATTACTCAATATATGATTATTAAAACTAGAAGAATTATAAAGATCATTTTGCAGATTTTGTATTTCATTCATCCCAGACAATGAAAAACAGACTAGACTAGTCAATTCCATCATTTAGTCAGTTTCACTTTCTGGTACCCACATTAAGCAGGATCAACCTAGGCCAGAGGTTCTCAAACTGTGGTCCGTAAGCTCTATTCAGGTGGTCCGTGAATAGTTCCCTCTAAGGTGCATGCCTGGGCAGCCGCACATGAGAGAATGAAGGGCCACCCACCTAATTAGTGAAGTTGCGCAGGCGTGGTTACACTAATTAGGTGCCGGGACCCTGGAGAAGACGCACATGTAAGGTGAGGTGGTGGCCATGGGAGTATAGGGGGCAGGTGGGAGGGGGCAGTGGGGTGAGAAGAAGGGGTGGGGGGAATTTGGGATGTGCAGGGCTGCGGCGGCCAGAGAAAGAGGCAACTTTCCCCAGCTCCAGGGCTGTGGCTGCTGGGGAGAGACCCCCTCCCTTCCCAGCCTCAGCTCAGCGGCTGCTGCGGCAGGGTGACCCCACTCCTTCCCCCAGCTTGTGGGCTGCCACAGCAGGGGAGCGAGGGCACATCCATTGCATTAGAAAGGTAAGACTACTGATATTAAATTATGAGTTGTGTGCTTTTATTTGTAAAACCAAAAAACGTTAACTATTAAGGTTTTTTTTATATAGTGCTTTTATCCAAAGCACTTTATAATAGTTAGCTAATGGTACAGACAACACTTGGAAAGATCATTAAGTGGTCCGCCGAGACCCTCAGCAATTTGCAAGTGGTCCATGAAAAAAAAAGTTTGAGAACCACTGACCTAGGCTGAAGAACAATTTTATAGTCCGCATCAAACATTTGGGGAATGTCCCCACCAGCCTTTACGGGCATGTTAATGTTAACTGGAAATCAACTATCTCAAGGTAAAAAAAAATAAAATAAAATAAAAAGTCTAGTGAAGATAAGCCCTTGCGCTGGGCATACATCAATTTAATGTTGTCAAAAGGACAATATCGCCATTTTCTGGTGCTGCTGATACTGTGATGCGCTCTGACAGATGTAATTAACAGATACATTCCTGTACTTGACAGGAACTGTGGGCCAAGGAGAATTTGCAGAGCTGAAGCTTGCCAATACATTTTTCATCTTATCTGAGGTTTGTTGGCATTTCACCAAACTACCAATACTACTAAAAACACCATTACCTTTCTCTAAGATATCTGCAAGTCCTCCTGCTAAAAAAGTGGTCCGTAAGGGATATGAAGGATATGTGTGAACCAATTTGGGGAGAGCATTGCATGGATAAGAGGCAGTGGGGAAGAAGTCATGGAGATGCTCATGGGAGTAGATGAGACTAGCATTGTTAGCCGAGCAAAGGGGAAGAGTCACAATCTGGTGTGATAAGAGAATACGTAAGGACAAGGATGCTAAATTGGGGAAAGTCTTGAAAAGTAAAAGCTAGACGTTTGCCTGTAACGCAGAGGAAAAAGGGAAGCCTCAAGAGGGACCGAAAGAGGTGGGGGGAGGACACAAAAACAACAACTAGGAAGATAGATGCTGACAGCAGTATTTTGAATGGACTTTGCTACTGGAGTGTTAACCTGCCTTCAGGCTGGAGAGAGAGAGAGAGAGAGATCGCTGTAGCCCAAACATGAGATAATGGCCTAGATTCTGAAAGCTACACCAGGAAAACTATTACAAAATAAGTTAGGGTGTGAATTTAAAGTGCCACCACTATTCCACAACTAGCTCCTGTGGCAGGCACTCATTCTACACTAAGAGTGCCTTTGTGCGTTTTAGCTTAAGCTAATGCAAAGTAGCTATTTCAGGATACTTCTCTTTGTAGACAAGCCCTTGGAATTAGACAAACCAGTGACCAGGTATTTCTAGAGCACTTAATCACTGTAGTATCCAAGATGAATTAAGGCTACGAACAAAGAACCAGAGGATAAAACTGAAGTTTATCTGCCTGCCCTATAGTCTGAATTTTATATCCTGTAAACATTAATGGCAGTGTCATACTAATTCACATACTGGTGCAATGTGTGCGTGCACACAGTGAAATCTGTGTTGTATGGTGACAGTATTTCAGGGAGCTTAAATCCATTGCACATCTCACCAGACTCAGCAGCTATTTCAGACACAATCAGTTAGTGGCACAGCAGAAAGGCAGAAAACTGCCATCATAAATTCTACAAATTAGCAAGGATATAGTGATGGGTCCACATGAATTCAAATTCAGGGGAGTGGGAGAGTGGATAATTGTCCCTTTGGAGTGTCAATTCAAAAGGAAGATACCTGCTCCAGCTGAATCGCCTCTTACAATTATGCATGCAAAGAAGTAGGTTGGCTCAAGTCCTTCACAGCAGCAGACTGCTACACCACCTGCTTTCTCCCCACCTTCTCATCCCCTGAAGTTAAAAACAGAGTTGACAGAACAGTCTAGGTAATAGATCTATTAAAATTCACCAGCCTAAAATCAGTGTCATATTTTTCTCCTTTTACCATTTTTGCCTGTTTCCCTGTAGACTCTCTTCCCTCGCCTTTGTTTCTTCCAAACACGCTTTCTCCTTTCACAGGCCAGAACTGTGCCCTTCCTCTGTGTTCTGTTCCTTCCCATTCCACTCATACGCTCTGTTCCCTGCCCTCATCCAGTAGCTGTCCACAGCTCCAAGCATCTGAAAAGTTCCCTTTAACTCTGGATGTCTGAAGTGCTTGTTATGCAGACCTCAGTCATTTGTGTGTCTGTTGCCGTCAAGGCCGACTCCTAGGGGCAACCCACAAAATCCACATGGAAATCTCAGGTAGCAAAGGACAGCTGCCCACTCCCGCGTGGAGTGGGCCAGAATGAACCCAATAACTGGACGCAATTCAAAGTGCTGGTAATTATCTTCAAACCCATAAATGGCCAGGTGCCCAGCTACATGAGAGACCTTTCACCTAACACATCATTGTGGCAGCTGAGATTGGCTGGGTAGCACTTGCTTACAGAAGTAAAGTCTTAACACTATCTGGTGCCAAGGATTCCTCAGCTGAGAACTCGCATCACTGGAATTCAATCTGCTTGGTAGCCCCACTGAGCCAGACTAATGATCTACAGGCAAGATGCATTTAAGTGTTTTGTGCTTGAATTTTCATTACTTACCAGTGGCCATGAGAAGAAGCTCTACAGAAGCTAGTGACAACAAGAGCTATTTGCAGCTACAAAATGTAACCCTGTAGAAACCCAAATATCTATGAATCCATCATCTGAAGCTGTACTGGCACCCAAACCTCAAGCACATGTCTACTGGAAGGATAAGTATTGCTCACCTCAGACATTTCCAGTCTCAACCGGGGTTACTATCCCTGCCATTATCTTTCAACACTCTCAGCTTGTTACCTTTTGTGCCCATTAAAATTTCTCACCTGGGGAAAGAACATAACAGAACTGCCTCTTCCAGCATCACAAGAACTGGGAGTTCTACAAGATGACAGTGAATTCAGTCAAAGTGCACCACCTGATGGAAGGATGAATGACAGTGCTGTAAGCTACTTCGAGAGTTGCGCCTTTCTCCCCATCATTGGCGATCTCCATCCCACAGTTGGAGAATTTATCATACAGTCTTGACTGATGGCACCTAGTAGCCATTTTCCTTCTAATCTTAACAGTTATTCTCTTGATACTGTAATTAGTTGCATCTCAGCCCTTAAAGAAGATTAATCCAAAATGGACTATACTTGGCAAGTCAGAACAGCTACATTAAGGTGAGAAAAAATGAGCAAGCATCAGATGCAGTCAATTTATTAAAAAAATAACAGAAGACTAGACATTCATTATTGCATCTGGCTAGAAATAAAAGCAGTAAAAAAGCTAGAATATTTGAAATTCTCTGAATTAATCAACTTGGATTTTAACAGGGAAAAATCAAGTGCTTCAAATAGGGCAGAACTGTTAAGAAATTTTGAGATGATCATTCGACAAAATGCAATATCCTAGACCTCAAGAGACCTTCATGTTTCCCAGCAACTCCACAAAACCAGAGATTTAAGCATTTACCTATTAGCTCACTAGCACTGGGCAGCCTTCAGCTCTCATATGCTAAGACAAAGCCTGAGTGGATTTTTTTTTTTTTAAGGGAGCAGACTATCAGCTAAGTATACAAGACTAAATGGATGGCAGGAAGTCTGCATGAATATTTATGACTGTCTGGTGCAGAACAAGCAGGAAGGGAAGTAACAGAGTGGAGTGAAATGGCATGAAATAATGAGGGATGACATCTACCTAGCAGATGAACGCACTCACACACACAAAAAAAAGCTATTTACTTTATGTCAATGGTTGATATGATCAACTGCAGCTTATCCCGAAGTGCTACGCTAACAGGGACAGTACAGAAAGGAAGACCAAGAATGTAAGTAATGGCGATGTGACAAAGTGGGGTTTTCCCCCATGTTATGTTGCATGTGAATCTTACTGTCCTGTATTAATACTGTGTGTACCGCAGTTTCCTTGCATACAGCACCAATTCCTAGGTGGTGGGAATTGGGTGTGACTTTCTGAGGCCCTCGCGGCAGGTGAGACTGCCCAGCTGCCTGCACATAAGCTACGGCCGATATCCTTCGTAACCTGAGAACCAAGAGGGGATGTGACCAGGTGACATTTTGCCCAGGAAGCACGACAAAGACCAGGAGAAGGAGCAACAGCAGACTGAGCTGGACCCTCACTGCCTGGCCTCCGACACACTCATTGCTCGGGAGGCATGCTACACCAGAGTCCTGACTGGCTTCTTTCGGAGCAGTTCCAGAGCATTGGCCCGGTGACTCCGTGACAGGCTCCATTTTGAGTGTGAAGATGTAAACTGTATAAACTAGAGAAATTAAGGTCCTGTGTTTAACATTTACATTTCTGACAAGTTTAGTGTTTCTCTCTCCAGGAGATACAGATGCACATGAGAATCACAATTCTCCCCCAAAGGATCTTATCAGTTACACAATTGGTACCCTGGAAAAATGTATGACAGTCATTTCTATTGTTGCCTCAAGAAGTTAGTGAAACTTAGGACTACTCAAATACATTGCATGCAAGTACACTGCGTTAAAAAAAAGAAAGGTGGGCACCATTTCAAAGCCATGTGTCAATCGCCACATTGAGATTACCAGAGTTTTCCTCCCAAACTGAAAAAGTATCTAACTGCTCACACAAAGGCTGATTTTTAATCATTTGTACTGTAAATTGATATAGATGCTGTGTTTATCAACATATGCAAGAAATAACATGCATTTTAGAGATAGCTACCAAGAATGCTATAGCCACCGATAAGCCAGCAGGAAATAAACACTGTTTTCCTATCACAATCTGGCTGTCACCTGTGCAGACTGAAGGATTCAGTTCCAGTCAATCTGGCAATAACCAATGTAAACAAGCATTTTCATGCCTACTTGTTGGCTGACTGCTTTCCCCTGTTAAGCATGCCCATAATTTACAGAAAGGGACCAGTTACTCTCCTACCCCCATTAACCGGTAATCAAGTGATTAACATTCCAGTAGCTCCTTTAGGAAACAGACAACTGAGGAGGGGGGAAAATGAGCTCAGTTGAGGAGCCTAGTGTATTAGGATGCATTGGTGTTTAGTACTTGTTTCCAAGTGGGTGCCTGCACTAGCAAAGCCAGACCACAGAAAAAAACATTTGCATTGCAGTTTTCTGGCTGGGAAGGATAAGATCCTGGTTGGGCCAAGAATCATGAGTCAAGACAAGGAAGAATGGAGGTTTAAGAAGATTTGCTGACTAAGGAAGCGTAAGTCTCCAAGGTCTGGCTGAAGGACACATCTGATTCGTCTGAGTCAAGTCAAGTGGTGTTTTGTGAAAGTGTGAACATGCAGTGAGCTCCCAGTTCTGCCACATATGCTTCTTGCCTGTCAGTCTAAGAGAATGCCATTGCCCCAGCTGAATTAAGCTTGAAGATGCAGTCATGAATCTATGCGCAAGCCTACACTACAAAATTAAGTCAACCTCAGTTATGTAGGCAGTGCGCATCCTCACCAGTTGCGCTTGCACCAATTGAACTGCCAGCGTGGGGCATTGTGGGACGGTTTCTGAAAGGCAGCAACAGTCGATGTAAGCAATGCAGTGTCTACGCTGACACTGCGTCGACCTAACTACGTCGACTTGAGTGCTTCACCTCTCGCAGAGGTGGAGTTATTAAATCAGTGTGTAGTAGGTGAGTTACATCGGTGGGAGCTACATTTTAGTGCAGATGCTTACAGAGTTAGATCGACGTAAGCTGCCTTGCATCGACTAACTCTATAGTGTAGACCAGGCCTATGGCTGGTACTTACACTGACCTAACCCCCAGTGTAGACAGCGCTACGTCGATGGGAGGGCTTCTCCTGTTGACATAGCTACCGCCTCTCCGGGAGGTGGAGTACCTAAGGTTGGGTCTACACTAGAGAATTTGGTCAATGCAAGGCAGCTTATGTTGCCCTAACTACGGAAGTGTCTACATCTTAAATTTCACTCCCACGACATAACTGCCCTGCTACGCCGACTTAATAACTTCACCTCCATGAGCGGCGTAGAGTCAAGGTTGATGTAGTTAGGTCGACACATTGTCACTGTAGACTGTTACTAGCTTTCAGGAGCCATCCCACAATGTCCCCACACTACCAGTTCAATCGATACAAGTGCTACTGGTGAGGATGTGCACCGCCAACACAAGGAGCAAAGTGTAGACACACACAAGCAATGTAATTACTGCAGGGGCTATATGCCAACGTAAATTAGGTTGACTTAATTTTGTAGTATAAACGTGGCCTAAGCCAATGGTAGCAGCTCTCCCATTGGCATAGACAGTGTCTTCACTAAGTGCTACAGAGGCACAGTAAGCCTAGACAAGCCCTGTGTAGTTTACCCTTTGAAAAGGAGGAATAAGGGACTCCTATTTTCTGAGCATGGCCACCTGGAGAAAGTCGATGTCAAGTGTTCTGACCTACAGGGCTCTGAGTTGGGGAACTGGAGAGACGCGTGTGCGGCCGGGGGACATGCAGGGTGGGAAAGATGCCCTGGTTATTGAAGTATATGTTTCTTTTGGAAGAAATTTGGGAGATTTTGGAACAAGAGGGTAGGAGTGCAGGAGTAAGAGAAAAAAGTGTCACCTATAGGAATAATTTTGCTTCAAGTCCAGTCTGCTGTGAGATGACCAAGAATATGCGGGGGTGATTTGATAGCTGCTTTGTCCATGTTGATAGAAGAGTTCATTCCTGAATCAGCGCTTTGCTTCTTGCATCCTTTCATTTATAATCTCCAACACTGCTGTATTAGAAACATAGGAATTGTCATACTGATCAGACCCACGTGGTCCATCTAGCCCAACATCGCATCTCCAACAGTGGCCATACAAGCTGATGCAGAGGAAGATGCAAGAAACCATGCAGCAGGCAGCAACAGGATAAGCTGCCCCAAGGGAGAAAGTTTCCTCTTAACACCCAATGTTCCCGGGGGGGCTTGTGTCCCAAAACTTGAGGACTTAATACCCTGTATTGAAATAACTAGGCATATACCATAACAAATCTGGATATTCTGCATGCGCATTTAAATGTTTAATCCTATCTGAATCACATTAAGCTCTTGGCCTCAGACATGTTCCCCAGACTAATCATGCAATGTGAGACCAAAAAAACCAAAAACAAACCAACCCTGTTTTGAATTTCCCACCTTCCAATTTTTGTTGAATATCCCCATGTTCTTGGATTGTGAAATAAAGTGAACAGAAGTCCCCAATCTACCTTCTCTACCTACTGTTTGGTATACTTTTATCATGCTAATTTAAGGGTCCATCTCTGTATTTACAGATATTTGAAGCTGGTACTGACCCTCAGGACACTGTTCTCAATTCTAGAATGGTAATTTGAACCATGGTTTCCCAAAAAGAAGCAATTCTGCTCACAACTGTCACAGCAAGGAAGTTGGGAAGAGAACCAGTTATTTGTATGGGGGTTTTGTCATGCCCTGGGAAGATCTAGGCTGATCTACAACAGAAACGTGGGAAGAATTTCCAGCTAGTCTGGGGTAGTGTTTCAGAAAAAGGTTCCTTCAGTAAGAAGTCCTTGCCCTAGTCGGTCTAATGAACTGCCTTTGGTAGCTGCTTATTTTGGTACATGACAAGGAAAGGGAAGCCTCTCCACATGCTTTCCATACCATCCTTGGAAGGAAGGAGCAATATATTTAATTTTCACAGCCTGCTCAGTGACCTGAACAAGCTTCTGCTGATCTTCAAAATATTCTATTGAAGAGACCACCTTAATGACAACAAAGTCTTCTGCCTGGATGGGTGTGGGGGGAAGAGGAGAGGTCTGTCACTTTCCTGCCTGGGAGGACCAGCACAGCAGAGACACCAGACTTTACACTGAACTACATTTCTGCACAACACTACTGGAAGATCCAGTTATGGATGTTAGAAAGCAAGACTTACATTTTGTGTACCTAGTGGAAGGAACAAAGGCAAAAGCTGGTCTGTAAAGAGCTGCTTATGAACATGGCCACTCCATCTGAGACAGGAAGTGCATTGGGAGAGATCCCAGAAGACGGCTATAGATATGAAAATGCTGCTCTTTCATTGGCTGTCAGAAGAGGGATTCAGCTTCAGTCCACACTGGTGGCATTTGGATCCCAGAAATACTCATTCACAGGAACACACATCAGAAACTAACAGGAAGGGCCGACAAAACTATCTCAGAAAACCCAGGACACCAGAGACAGAACAGGTCTGATGTCATGGGAAAGTTCAGAACGTGATTTATTTAGAGTATGAAAACTAAAAAACAACGTTTTCCCTAGAGCTCAAAGGAGAACCTGATCAGCTCTTCCAAACAGCAAGCGCCAGACTCCCCGGCACCACTGCACCTCTGCGCAACACCTGCTAGAGCATCCTCAATATGCACTTCACTAATAACTTCGAACAAGAGCACAATGAGGAGTTTCGCAACAGCAAGCCTCGGCTTTCAAAACACTGCAGCTGCAGGACCACTTTATACACCTCTACCCCGATAGAACACGGATTCGGATATAACGCGGTAAAGCAGCGCTCCGGGGCCGGGGGGGGGGGCTGCGCGCTCCGGTGGATCACAGCAAGTTCGATATAACGCGGTTTCACCTATAATGCAGTCAGATTTTTTGGCTCCCGAGGACAGCGTTATATCGGGGTAGAGGTGTAGTTACTCGCTCACATGGCGTTTAGGAAAGCTCAGTGACCCGAAGCGTTAAACTCCAAACACAATCTTTTAAATGGCACCAAATGGACATGAAATTGCCTTACCAAGCACAGTAATTTAATTCCTCTCAAGGATCTCTCTTTATCTGATCAATCCACTAAGATTCAAATGCCACAATATAAAGAAAATTGATTTCTATAGCTGACAGCTACATATTGAAGGTTGACTGGATAAAGGTCTACTACGCCACAGATCTAAGAGCTCAGTGCCCATTTAAGTACATTTTTAATACTGTTTCTAGGCACGTCAGGACTGGCAGGGAGAGGGGAAAAACTGGCGCTTGTACTTAAAGTTATCAATAGCCAAAAGGTGGGAAAAGGTATTTTTTATCAGGATCACTTCCAGACACAAGACCATTTAACTTGCGCTGCTTTTAAGCCCTTGGCTTGGTTTTGTATTTGATTCAGTAAATTGCACATTTTATACAGAGATATTCAAAGCGAGTTTATTTTGCACATTGTACAATGCTTGAAGTCAGCAACAGCACTGATCAGTTCATACTACATGTTTAATACAGAAGGCCACAGCTCTGATAATGCAAGCAGCCAAAAATCCAAGCTGGGGGCAGAGATTCACAATGAAAGCACATCCTTTCTGAAATGCTAGGCTACGGCACAGAAGTTATTCCATGATCACTAGGACAGTAGTTTCTCTGGAGACAATGCCAGTTCAATATTCGATGTCCACACTGGGAATAGATCTATGCTAGCTATTGTGATTGTACTGGAGAGCCCTCCTTGATCAGCTGCAATTTTTTTCTACTGCAGGATTTCAAGGAGTTCCCTAGCAGCAAAGACACTGAACTGGAGAGGTGTGGAGCTCAATTTTGATGGATATCAACAGCTGAACCTTTTAAAAGAGCAATAGTCCATTCTGTTGTAGTTAGCCAAGCTTCAAACAGCAGAAGTACTGGAGCTGTGAAGAGAGCTTTCCAAAGCAGAATATAGTGTAACTGATGCACTATCATCCCTATGCAGCTGTCTACATTGCAATCAAAGAATATGACTGCAGCTGAAATAGACATACCTACACTAGCTTAAGCCTGGTGAGCTTGGGTACCAGAGCTGTGACACTGCTGTAGTGCAAACTTCAGCATGGGCTAGACCTGACGATATCAGGTTGTGAACAGCAGGAGCAGATGGGACGTCCAAAAATAAGTTTGACCAAGTTGCCCTTCAAACAGGAGGGACCAGAAAGTAGATAATGTTTTCACCTCCCTGCTCACAGAGAGCCAAAATCAGAATATTTTTCAGAAGTCTTCTGTTTTTCATCAGGTATGTAAGGGGGCTGAAATGCTGATCTCAAAGAAGTTAACATGGAAATGAATAGGAAGTTTAAATATTACCATTTCTCAAGGCCTTGCACATCCTACTGTAAGTGCTACTATTGAAAATGAGACCACGCACACAGAAGCACGCTTGCACTCTAGGAACCAGCCTTGACAGCAATAGATTAACTCATCCGCCACAGGCAGACTAGCATTCCCTCCCTCCCCCCTATGGCCCACTCAATCCAGTAACATTTGGTCCTGTCTGGGGACTCCCTAGGGTACTGGTGCTGAATTCAAAACAAAGCTTCAAGTATTCAGAAGAATGCAATGGGCAGTGCCAGAGCGATCAGAACACCTCGTGGGCAGCAGAACAGTCAAGTCAAGGCACAAGAGAAGAGCTACAAGAAGTCTCTCCTTTTGGCTGCTGAATTTTGCCCTGGGTTTCAGCCCACCTGCCTCAGAAGGAAATATTCCTGAACCTCAAAGGTTTTCACAACTGAAAATTCAATTCTGTCCAACTCAGAGATTCACTCACTGACTATTTAGTGATTGACAATGTTGGGAAGCATGATTACGACAACACGATCACTAGAAAAACAGAGGAAAAGACAGATGTTTAGAAGTTTTGTAAATGATTACTCCTTTTTCAGCCTCAGTCTCTGGACTTCAGCCACTGTATCCCATCCTTTGGTATTAGCAGAGCAATCACCAGCACCAGCTCTATTATTTCACTAACATACAAGATAGTTTAAAAAACTTGCAACTCATGTATAACAGGTGTAAAAAAACACTAGTGTAAATGAAAGTTACCGATACCCATGCTGAAAAATTCATGTGGGATATAAAAATCAAATGCTATACACTGAGGCTGGATACTATTAGTGGCTTAGCACAGCCCAAGTTAGAAGCCACCGACAAGCCACACGTAAAGCTGGACACCAATTTTTTAATTTGTAATTTCAGCATCTAGGCACACTCTTTCTGCCCAAATGCAAATGCTTTAGAGTCTACATGAATTAAGGTAGCCTGCTCAAGATTCACCATTCTTCACCATGATTTAAATCACAACAAATGCTGCCACAGTTAATGCAAACAAAACACTGAGGCTCTAATTACTAATGCATGGCTAAGTCTCCCTTGGGATACAACACAGTCCTTGTAGCTCTCAATAAAAATATATTGTGATAAATAGAAAACAAGATTTGATTAAGCTACCAGTAATGAGCTGCATTTTTATTCGAAATAAGGAACATTTGAAAGAGTGTTTAAGAGGTTAGTTAGTATTGTGCTAAGTAACCAGTTACACACAAAAAGGGTAATTCAACGTCTTTTTGGGTTCTTTTAAACACACGGTTCAGAGTGGAATCTGAACAAAAATTCCTCTCTTTAAATATTTTGGATTAAACCAAAAAACCACAACCAGATTGATGTAAGAAGTCATGTCTAGACAAGAAAAAGAACCTACATGGGCCAATGACATTGTTCCATTGTCCAGATTGTAGATTATACTGCCATTCATCAGTCAGTCAGTCAAGCTGAGAAGTGTAACCACAAAAATCAGCTGTGCATTTCCAAATCCCAACACAATGGAGTCACTTCTCCATTGTATTTTTCCAGTAGTGGAAAAGAGGTTGAAAATCTGCCACATGTTGCTGGTTAAGAGGATCAGAGTCAAAGCACTGCAGTATGAAAATATGTAACAAAGTAACATCTTCTGATGGCGTAATTTTATCTCCTTCTTTCTCAGAATCTCATTCATTTTACACATTTCATGTCCTTTATAAACACATGGTTTTAGTCATAATGAGTTCCAACCTGCAGGAAGAGCATTCTTTAATAAGGCAAGAAACATTATACTCATTGCTTCATTACCTCCAGCCACTTCAAAAATCCGTTGCTGAGTACAGCTAATCTCTGACAGAAACAGTGTGGAGAAAGTATAAAGGCATTTTAAATGCACAGAGTCTGTTGATAAGTTCTAAATATTTGTAACCTACCTACCAGTGTGGTATGCAAGCACGATCAAAACAATAGAGAGCAAACCATGGAAGATTCACTATCCTACCCTTGTCTCAAATATTTCAATGACATGTGCATGGTATTTTCATGAAGATTCTTGTGTGAAAGCTAATTTAAAGAGATAGGTGTTTTTTGTTGCGAAGGTGAAAGGATCTGTAGTCTAGTCATTCATAGGAGACAGTTTCAAAGCTGTAGGCCAAAGTACCTGAGAAGTGCAGTTGCCATAATAGGTCAAGTCCATGCAAAGAGGATGTGTAAAATATTCGGGGCCCTGCCCACTAAAGATCTTTAAGATCAACAGGATGTTAAAATGGATTCAGTATTTGATCAAGAGTTGGCATGGTGTGTTCAGCATTAGAGGATCAAGTTTCCCATTCTACGCAAGTAAGAAGATTGGCAGTTGCATGCTATACCATCTGGAGGTTCTTCGTGGCATTCAGTTAACCCCAGGTACAGCACATTGCAGTAGCTGAACCTGAAGAAGCAAACTGATTCTATGATCAGGGTTCATGTCAGACAGGAAAATCTAGATACCCATACCATGGTAATAGGATATAGAAACCAGTTTGCATGAAGTCTTATTAACTTTGCTGACAGCCTTCACCCTGCTTTTGAGAGGAAGCTTTTTATTTATTTATTTATTTAAACGCTATGCATAGCAAAGTCTCATTTCCAGATTGGTTTTTATAACTTAGAATATTAAATTCCTAATTTATATGGCAAATAGAATTCATACTAGACAACAAGCCACAGATTGTCACTGGAACTTTTCTGGGGGAAAAAGGATATGAAATCTTGCCTAGAAATATTCCTCTCTGCCTCAGTCAGGTGCTCTGAAAAAAGTGCTGATGAAGAAAATCTGCCCTTCCCTGAACAGCAGCATATGTTGGTTTAAGTGACAACTTAAAATGCAAGTCTTCCCTTACTGAATAAATCCTGTATTTAATTCCATTACTACAGATACCTTGACACTGAAAGATGCAAGTGGAAGAAGCTTCTAAGCAATTCTGTTAGGGGAAGTTTAAAAGTGGATTTCACATTCCCAATGGAACTGTGAATGAGAGCTAATTCAAGTTCCGTGTAGATATTGCATGTTTGGCCAAAGTTCCCAAGACTGGTGAAACTGCAAACCCATCACCTTTGGATTATCATTCAAGTGTCCCAAGGGATGTCAAGTAAGACTACATTTAAATTGCGCAACTAGGAGACCAAAGGGTCAAAACAGATTATGTTTAGTACACCTCTACCCTGATATAACGCAACCCAATATAACATGAATTTGGATATAACGCGGTAAAGCAGCGCTCTGGGAGAGGGGGAGGGGCTGCGCACTTTGGCGACTCAAAGCAAGTTTGATATAACGCGGTTTCACCTATAACACGGTAAGATTTTTTGGCTCCCGAGGACAGCATTATATCGGGGTAGAGGTGTACTTATTTTGTGCTCCTAATCAGAAACTGTCTCCGTTTGTTTAGAATGTTTTACCGAAGTCTTTTTTAAAGTTTCCTTAGCTATGTTAAGACTTCAAATAAGGCAATTTTGACAGTTTATGCTGGTTGGATAGGATTGTCCAACGCATGCAGCACTGGCCTAGCTCTGCTCCTATTTTAGTCAGTAGTAAAACTGCCAATAACTTCAATGAGAGCAGAATTTGGCCAAACAGGGAGCACATTTTTTGAACGATCCCACCCTTTACACTTTGCATTTTTACCGAGACACTGAAGACAAGTTATTTATACTTATTGCATTAGCACTCAGAAGTCCTAATGTGCTTGGTACAGTACTGTACAAACAAAAATAGAACCAGCTCTTATTTTTATTTTGGTTTACAGTTTCTAGTTACAACATTTCAATTGGAAACACTATAGGAAACGGTTTGCTTGAAAGCTCTCAAAATTAAAATTGAAAAAATAAATGGAAGTATTCCCTGACTTTAGCTGTTGTAAAACAATTTTCACAAAAACCTTTATTTTGGGGTCAAGTCTATTCTGATAGTAATCTTAACTTTATGAGAACACTAAGCAAATTCACTGAAATGACTGCTACATCGCTGAAAAACTGAATGAGTTCTTGTTACTCAATACTAGTTCTCCTCTAATCAAATCATAGTTTCCCAAGACAGCTTCCTAATAAAATGCTAAAACAAGTGTTGGTAGTGGAAAGGGAGACCATTACCTAGAAGTCTGAGCCCAACTGAAGTCAAAAGATATGACTGATATTTACCTTCAAATGACAATATTGTAAGAACTTTAAGTTAGGACCTTTATATGAGAGATGGCAGTTAAAAATTGAGGGAGGTGAGTCAGATTATTTATTTATTTTTTTATTTTTTTAACTGCACATTACATAGGGGTTACACTGGTCAGATACTGAATTTAGAACATGTGCTACACAGAGCAAAAATCCACAAGGAGTCCTTGAAGAGCAGCTAATCATTCGTAGCATCCAATTTTTACATCTCAATGTCTTGTATTATTTTTGAACAGCTAACTGGTTGTTTGAAGAGTACTTTGAAGTTGTAAAGCACTACATAAGTATATTAGATACATAAACAGATCAAGAGTAATTAAACCGTACGATAGACAGAATGTCTATTGAAAATGCCGATCTGCTTTCTATGGAAATGGTTCTAGCACAACTGCTATATTCTCCTCTGTGCAGCGAATGCCACTTCCAGAAGAGGAATGAACGAAGAGCTCCTACTACATAAATCTTAACATCCAGCCCAGAAGATTTGTGCAGAGTTACAGCGCATGCTGAATTTCCAAGTCATGAATACCTATGAAAATATGCCTTCTCATTGTGGAATCACCCCACACCGAATGTTTTTCTTCCTCTTGTGAGGACAAAAAGCTGACTAGGTGTGAGAAAGTGGAGAGAGAGAAGAATCAATCCCATGCCTAAAATGAATTAACTTCAATAGAATGTGAACAAAGTTAGACTCTGCTTGTCCTGCAAAACCACAAATTTTATGGTGATCTTCAATGTGGCTGCATGAATCATTCCTTTAAATACTCACTGCCTAATGTCACAACGAGATCCAACAGTTTTATGATATAAAATGAGCAACTCATTGGGATATTGAGCATGCCAAAATATTAACAGAAGACATGTCATTTCTATTGATAGTATGACTTTCTGGTTTCCTCTAGCTACCCTTACCTTGTTTTCTAGCTGATCGTGATCAGTTTCACACAGCTGTGCATGTACATGAGTCTGCAATCTTGCACAGTACTGTGTGGCACTGCCTGGTGATCCCTATGGCTAGCTACTCATTTGGACAATCTGTAATGAGGTCAACAATAATGCTTGCTCGTGATCTTTTTAGCCAAAGCTCCCATATTAAGCTGTTTCACCCAAGTGCCAGATGGAAACCTGTGTTAAACTGGGATGCACTAAAAAGTGATTGATTCTTTTGAACCTGTCTGCATTTCCTTTGCCTCCTCAAGTTTAAGGGTTCAGGACAGCAACATGTAATACATAAAGCAAGAGCGTTCTTCCAGATCCAGAGTTGTAATGTGTTCTGGTGACTACGACAATCATGGTCCAGACACCCCAAGGGAAGAAAAGAAGGTTTAAACTGCCAAAATAAGCAGTTAATCCACCTGATTGCATACTGCTACTGCAATATAAAAATATATTGAGTAAGGTCTTTTATGAAAGCTTGTAATGTTCTGAACTTGACGGTCACTATGAGATATGTATGCAGTCTGTGGTTATGAATGTACGTATTTGTGACTAAAGAAATCTATGCTCATAATCTGTGGTGCAACTTCAGCCCCACCTCAGGACAGTGAGCAGTCAAGCTGGGAAAGACACCTCCCAAACCAGTTATTTACATGAAACCAGCTTCTTGTGACTATCCAGTGTCCAGCCCAGGAAAATAAAATGGTAGACCATTAGAGTTAATGAAGAGAAATGGAGGAGATAAATTGAAATCTAACATGAAGTCAGGAGAAAGTTTCCCCACTCTAATTAACTATGAGTCTCTGTAGACTGAAAGGGGGGGAGGGGGGAGAGAAGAGGAAAAAGCCTTTTGAAAGCAGGAATGGAACGGAGGTTTTTTTATCCAGAACTTGGGGGACAGTCTCGAGGTAGGAGGCTGTCCAGAAATGCTGGATCCCTCCTATAGCTAGGGGGTATGGTGGGAAACTGTTTTAAGGCAATAGGTAACTGCCATTAGAAAAGAGATTTTATCTACAGAAGAACCTCAGTTTCGAACACCAGAGTTATGAACTGACTGGTCAACCACACCCCTCATTTGGAAATGGAAGTACTCCATCAGGCAGCAGCAGAGACCAAAAAAAAAAAAAGCAAATACAGTACAGTACTGTGTAAAACGTAAACTACTAAAAAATAAAGGGAAAGTTTTAAAAAAATATTTGACAAGGAAAGGAAACTGTTTCTGTGCTTGTTTCATTTAAATTAAGATGGTTAAAAGCAGCATTTTTCTTCTGCTTAGTAAAGTTTCAAAGTTGTATTAAGTCAATGTTCAGTTGTAAACTTTTGAAAGAATGTAACTCGGAACAAAACGTTATGGCTGAACATTTCAGGGTTACGAACAACCTCCGTTCCTGAGGTGTTCATAACTCTGAGGTTCTACTATAATATGAAAGTGTAAAGCCTGAGGTTGCATCTTTGTTTATTTTCTGTGTAACTTGTAAACATTTGTGTTCCCTTACTATATCATCTTTAACTCAACAGTTTTTCCTATTAAATAAATTATGTTTATTTTTATCCCAAGCAGGTCTCTGGGTGTAAACTGTGTGGAGTGCATGTACCAATGAGCTGGTGTGGGGATGACAAACCGGGGTGAACAGTCCTAGTGTCTGGTAGTTAAGAACTCGGGGAAGGTGTATTTGGGAAGACTCAGAACTGGAAGGGTTGTTGGATTCACCCTGCGAAGAGTAACTGGGCTGGTGAGAGCCAGGGTAAGACCTTGTTTGTGGGCTGGCTACTGGGGTCAGGGATCTGAACCATAGCAGCACAGCACAAAGGCTTCCCAAGGTTATAGGGTAGGCGGTGACCGAACCCCTTACTGGTTTGGGTGATCCCCAAAACATCACATGGCATAGTTGTTACAGGCGTTGCACCCCAGTATCAGCAAATTGAAGTTCATGTTCCAAACACTTACTAAACAGACAGTCATGGATTCAAAAGGGAGGGAGCAACAAGCTTTCAGTTTGCTCTTTTGTTTATTTTGGGCTTATAAAAAATAAAACACAGAAAAGGCTAAATGAGCAGGATGAGTCAGTCACAGTGACACCCCCTTGGAAAATTCCTCTTCTTTCCTTGGTGCCTTAAAATACAGACATTCATTGTCTTTATCTTTGCCCCCTTCCATACTAAATTCTACACCCGAGCCATAGCATAGGATAACAGGGAAAATTAATTCTATTCCAGGGCAGAAATGCTTAAAACATTTTCAAAAACCTTAAACATTTCTCCTTTGCATAATTTAGTTTCCCCTGGGATTATAGGCACGAACAAAGGTAATTTGAACACACGCACACTAGATGAGACAGCACCAGTGACATGCTTAGTGCTACTGCCTGTTGATTCATCACCTGCCGTCACCAAATTGGACTGCTAACTGGGATCCTTTCTGGATTATCTCAGATTATCGTCCCTTTCTCTTTTGTTAGAGGGTTACAGGAATGTGATGAGGTTTTCCCTGTAACATGTAAGAGCATTTGAGCTCCATATGTCCTGTATTCTCTGTACCAAGGTAGGAGCGATTGGTTATGTCACTGAAGTTTAATAAAACAGTAATCAGAGGCTTACAGTGTAACCAATCCCTTTGAAACGTAATACTCAATATACCATGACATGTGGTCCAAGAATTACTGCTCCCTAAACTGAAAAGGTATCATGGTCATACTTTTTCCTCACATCCTAGTTAAAATACTGCAGCACAACAGAAAAATCAAGTACAATTACTTTATAGTGTCAGACAAGAGGATGCCACCATGTGATGAGAGATGCCAGTTTACAATTAGTGAAGATTTCTAAATAGTGGGAGGACCAATTTTGGCGTGTACACTACAAATGTATCCTCCAATGTACCAGCAATGAGGAGCAATACTCTCACTGCAAAACTTACATCAGAATAGGAATAGGGAGGGGATTGTATGGCTTCCAGGACTGTCAATGGGATATTGGAAATTTTCACCTCAAGATCATTGGTTCAGACTCAAACCAGGTACAAACAGCTACTAAAATATTTACCAATTAATGGTTCTTCCATTCCAGTGAAATAAATTAGGTAGGGTCAGTCCAGCTCCTAGCTGACAGGGGTCCAAAAATTACCTTCCTAATTGTCAGCCTCACAGAATAGCAAAGGAGTGAATTCCCACAAGACACTTCAAAATTGATGTGCACTGATGGGTTGTGTGAGGAAGTTTCCCTCCGTCGATGCCTATTCTGTGGCTAAGGATACTCAATCCAGTATTCTGCAAGCACTAACATTCAGAGTAAAGGTTTTCTAGAGGTTATAGGACTAGTATCTAATTTTATCCTATAATATCATTATGTGACCCACTATCGTTCTCTGCTCCAGAGAGCACACAACCTAAGATCATATGAAGGTTCAGAGTGCTTAAACAGTTGGATATTTGTATACAAAAAAAGAGCCTACCGCACAGGCGCTTGAGACCCATTTCTTGTAGGCATTACAACAAATGGTTCTTGACAAGTGGGAGGACAGGGACTTGCCCAAGGAGGGTATTCCATGTACAAAAGAAAGAATGGAAGAAAATGCAGAGAGGTGCAAGAAGCAGACAAATATGCAGTGCAGGCCTACAGAGCGAGTCAAAGGATACACAAAGAACTAATCCACATGTGACATACTGTTGATCTTGTAGAAAGGAGTAAGAACATCAAATTTAAGTTAGTGATTTCGAGTATTCTTATCATGAAGGCTCTATCAGGTTGTCTTCAAAGAACTGCTTTAATCTACATTTATTAAATGACAGTGATGGTCAATGATTTAATTAAGTAGAATTTCTGCAAATACTGTACTAATGAGGATGTGCATTCAGCTGGTACCAAGTAATTGTGTTGCTGAACCTGAGGTGAAGTTTTAAGCTAATCTTTCAACAAAGTTAATACTTTGAGCTTATATCATGCTTTTCACATGAAGTTCTTCAAGCACTTTATAAATAAGCCAAAAATGAAAGAAATCCAGATGCAATGCAGGATCATTACTTAGTATAATATACTCTAGCCTTCCAGACTTGCTAACGTAAAATGGCAACTTCTCTTAATCAGGACAGGATCTTGGGTGGGAAGGTAACAGGCCTGGCCAGGTTAGGTGGATACTGTACTGGTAATTACATATTACCAACCTACATGTGTGCACACCCCACACACCCCAAAAAAATGCTAAGTCATTTCAGATATGACAGTAAAAAAAACCTCCTGTTTTTTTCTCATCAGTCCATGAATGCAGCACAGCAATTCTGGATCAGCTGACAATTTTTATAAAGGCCGGTTGCTTCCTCAATGCTGTACAATGTCAAAAACAACGACCACCACCCAACAGCTTGATTCAATGTTAATTTCCTAGATTCCCACATTGGGGGAACAAAATATTCTAATTCAGCCATGTTATGCCTTTCAGACAAAGATGAAAATTAGAATCAGTGTTCTGGTTGTTCACATCATTACGCAACAAAAAAATGGAAAGAAACAGTGCTATCCCTGCTTTTTAGTTACCTTTCTACAAACACTCAAATTTACCGTTCAGACCAGCTTTCTGTCTAAAGCTTGACTGTTCCAACTGCTCTAAAATATATCGAGTCAACCAGATTGCCTTGACATTTAGTGCACCTTATGGGGACACGGGGTATGGTCAGTGATCTAAAATTGGGGACATTAGACCAAGACGTTCCCAAGTGACAGCTCCCAGAAAAAAAACAGCTTTTCTTAAAGTTGACACATTCTGGCAATGGCTTTTTTGCTCATAGATAATGAGCAAACCAGGACTCCCATCACTGAACCAGTGTCTCAAATGCTCGATGGTTCCCCCAGCAGAGTACACAGCACCCACCAGCCCTTTGTGGAAAATCAAATTAAAACATTACTTGAAAAAGAGTTTGTTTCTCCAGTTAGGCATGCTAAGGCTCACGCATCTAATGGATCACACTGAGCAGGTGCAGAGAGATGCTAACTATCTGGAAAATGCACTCTATCACCGGACCTGGTGGCTCTGCTGGTATGGTACACTCATTAACCTAAGCACCATCCCAGGCACTGAGCTCATATCTAACGCTGGGCAGAAATCTGAAGTAAAACCAACAGGCATATTGCTCCAATCTGTGTCTATTGAAGTGAGATTTTTATTTTGGGGAAACAATCTGAGTACAGCACAATATTCTGAAGGCATTGAAACTACTTTCTGAAAAGAAAATAAACTACACAAGCAAATGCTTACTGGGAGGGGAGGGTTATGGAGAGGAAAAGGGGACACGGGAGTGAGTGACAGGGAGAATGGGGCAGGGGCACCTGTTAGCCCCATAGTCCCATCCCATGTATGTGCCACAATCTGGGGCCCCTCTACCTATCTACATGTGGCGGACACCCCTCTTCCTTCCCCACCCCCGACCCAGGTTCCGAAGGGAGCTCATCTATCATAAATGTGGGGGGTGAGTGTGAGAGAGAGAGATCCTCTCCCTATTGCAACCATGTGAGCTGGGATCTGAAGTCCCTGCCCCTGAGGGTGTCTTAGCCTGCTCCCTGTCTCCATATACATCCCAAGATTTGGGGGGCCCTGCCCATCATCCCTACCCCCTCACGTGAGCCAGGATCTGGGGAAGCACTGCCCCTCTGGGTGAAGAGCTTACAACAGGCATGCTCAGGGCACGCACCAAGAACACACTGCTGAGAATGGGGTGAGGCGCTGAGAAGAGGTATGCCTGACACACATTAAACTCTCCAGCACCGGGGATGGGGGAAGGGAACATCCACTGAGATGAATGGAGCAGTTCACTCATTGTTTCAGGCTCTATTAATCTGCAAGGGGTACTGTATTCTCTTTCAGCTGAGAACATCTCATTGAGATGAATGGGCCACTTCTCATCTCTCTGAGCCTACTGTGCTGCTGATGGATGTGTAGAGCAGCGTTTCTCAAAGGCGGCCACCAAGGGCCTTTCTTGCCACCACAGCCTCCTGGGCAGCAAATGCCAGACGAGCAGCAACCAGTGAGCTCCTCACATTCCTGGGGGCAGTGAGGCTTGGACTTAGGGCCTCAGGGGCCTCAGCCCTTGAGTGGTGGGCGACAGGCTCCAGTCGTGGGGCTTCGGCCCTGGACCCAGGCCACGGGTGCGGGCCCTTAACCCACACACCCCGCATCGGCCAGGCCCCCGCTGTCTCCCTACCCACCTCCCCATCTAGGGCTTAATTTGTCCCCTGGCTTGCCAGGGCTGAATAAGTCTGCTGTGAAAATTGATATTTGTACATTTGCTAATATCACTTTTCACAGCCTCCCAGCTAGCTAGTAAGTCTGCTGCTGTAAAACGTGGTATTACCAAACATACAAATGTTAGTTTTTGTAGCAGGGATTTACTAGTTAGCAGGTCTTAAAAACAAAAACAAAAGAAACAACAACAAAGCACCTTATTTGTGGTTCTATTCTGTTTAGGACCAGTAAAGAAGAGAGACAACTCTACATTATTTTTATTATTGAGTCTGCAAAAAAATCTACATAAATGAATTACAGTGATTTCGACATGTCCATGTGCATTTTTCACCCTTAAGTATTTTAGGAAAAATTGTCAGAGCGGCCACCAGCAAGAGTTGGTGGCCACACACTGAGGCCACCAAAAAAAACTCTTGAGAATCTCTAGTATAGAGCCCCTCTTCTCTTCCATTCGCCCTCTAATTTCATAATGCAGCACACCAGCTCTACTCCAGCTAATGTTGGGAAGCCCTTCCTGTTAAGGCCATCATTAAATCCAGACACTGCTCACATCCCACCTCACTACCGACAGCACCCATGGCAAGACGATCCCAGTGGCCTATTTACTGACACAACCTATACAATTCTACATCAAAATGATTCAGAGTGGTATACATGCACCTCTTTATCAGACCCAGATTTCCTCATATCACAAACACAGCTCTTCCAAGCTGCTCCAACTCATTCCTCCACGGTCCATTCCATACACAGCTGCACCTGTGAATGTATCTGGAGTGCATACAGATAATTCCCAGTCTCTAGTGCCAGCTCCACAGGGGTGGAGTTAAGGCTGCCTGGGCGTTTCCCTTAACTCTATTTCCTGATTTTCAAAAGTTTGAGTTTTGCTAAACTCGACACTCTGGAAGGGCATGTGCTATCACCTAGCAACCTTAACTCTGGGTTAATAAGCTTTTTGCCCTTTAATATATACTATTAGAATCTCTGCTCCACTAATAATCTAAACACTAGATCAGGGGTAGTCTATTTTGTGTCAAGGTCCAAATTTCTTGGTCAAAGTATAGTCAAGGTCCAGACTCCAGAGAAAGAAAGAAAGATTAGATAGATAAATAAATAATAAATAAATTATAATAATAAGTAAAAAGATTTCAGGGTCTGTTCAAAAGCATCTGGCGCTCTGGATTTGGCCGTCAGTCTGCCTATTGACTACCTCGCACTAGATCATAGCTCTTTCCACTCTGGTCTTGCTTCCAGTTTAAACTCTGGTTATGCTCCTCACTGCAAGCTCATCCAAAGGCTACTAGACAAAATGTGAAATTCTGCGTGGCTCACAGAACTGGTGATGGAATACTGAGATTTCCCTCAATCACCAGCGTGTCAACTGTTGCATATTCTAATCCAGCCCATTTCAATAGTGACTGCGAGTTATTGCCAACTGACAGAAGTATGGTGACCTATCAGTTGCCCTGCTAGACACCAATAATCCAGAAGAGCACTCAACACTGGTGTATATCAAAAACAGTGCATTGCAAGAAGGAGATTCCAAGACCATAGTCATTTGGGGATGGAAAGAACATCTGACACAAGAGGTTGTGACAAACTTTATCAAAGGCTCTAAATGCTCATGTTTCAGACAAAGCCGTTTAGCCCGTTTACCATAGCAGAGTGGAGTTCTCATCTCAGGAATTATCCAGATACAGAAGCTGCTCTAGCTATATCATATCTAGTGAATCACAAGAGTTTGGAGCTTTTTAGTGGATAGTTCATGCCATTCCACAATACACATTGTAGTCACCAGATATCAATGCAAACCAGACCACTCTCAAATGCAGCTGATATCAGCTATCAGAGCATTGGTTAATTCACTTGACCAGCCAGCAGTGATTTTAACAAGTGTATCATCCGAACATGATCAGAGCAGGTCCAGAAAGTGGTAGAAATACCAGGCACTGGAGCGGTACTAGTGCAAGGGTTAGAAAAAATAAACCTCAGCATAGACAAAGCTCCAGCACTGGTCCTCAGGAGGCGACTCAGAGGACCAATTTCTAGAATACCTTAATACTACCAACACAGCAGTGAACCCAGCAATGCCAAAAGACTTAACAATTGAATAGAAATTCCTTGCTTTGATATGATGAAGGCAAGAGAAGAATCTAGAAGGACCAGCTTCCATTCAGAACAATTCTGATAATGTAAAAGAGCACAGGACAGAAATACTGAGAACCTCTTCCTCCCATCCCCTGCCCTCCCAACCTTTGCCGTAGGATTTGGGAAATCAGATCACCTGCAAAATCCAATTGATGCTTCATTCAGATTCTGCAAGAATAGAAGCCTCACCAAGCATCTCAGTGGGGTTCCCTTAAATTCTGCTGAAAGCATGAACACCAATTTGGTGAACAGGCTTGGGGCAAAAGAGTCCAAATAGCATCACCTGATCTTTGAAATGCCGATTGCCCATGGCAAACTTCAGGAGCTTTTGCTGAGACAGACAGAAGGGAATTGCAAATACGCATCTTTTACATACAGAGATGGAAGTTCCCCAACTGCATCCCTCAGATCTTTGAATTATATTTTTGCAATAAGAACTGTGACCTATAGACTCAGACAAGCTTGGAAATGCAGGGTATACCATCACTGTTAAACAGATGTGTAGTGCAACCTAATTTTTCCATCAGTGGGGAAAGAAATTTAAGTCTAATCTTCAGTCACACTATTCGGTCTCCTATACATAATTGGGAATGCAAAAGAAAATTAAGCCAACATGATTTCAACAATGCCCAGACCTTTTTTTTTTGGTGGGGGGGGGAGGGGGGGGGAGGAGGAGGTCCTTCTAGGCAGCAGAGGAAGCTGTGGGAGTGGAAGAGGAAGACAATTTTGGAGCTATGCCCCTTTTTTGTGCAGAACCTTGCAAGCATTTTTCCAGTCTTAGACACTGTAGATCTCGCAAACTAATAATTCGTTAGCCCACTATGTACATTTTTGCTTCCAACATACTTACAATGGAAAAAGCCAACTAAAGCCTGGAATATTTTTTAGCAAGCAAGTTGACATTTTATTTTTCATCTTAGAATTTGACATTTCAAAGGTCACTTTTGCAGCTAGGTTTAAGGTTGGGTCTACCTAGAGTACTTATATTGCCCTCATTATCATAGTATCTGAGCATCTCACAACCTTTAATGTATTTATCCTCACAACACTTTAGTGCAGGGGTCGGCAACCTTTCAGAAGTGGTGTGCCGAGTCTTCATTTATTCACTCTAATTTAAGGTTTCGCGTGCCAGTAATACATTTTAACATTTTAGAAGGTCTCTTTATATAAGTCTATAACATATAACTAAACCATTGTTGTATGTAAAGTAAATAAGGTTTTAAAAATGTTTAAGAAGCTCCATGTAAAATAAAAATAAAATGCAGAGCCCCCCGGACCAGTGGCCAGGACCCGGGCAGTGAGAGTGCCACTGAAAATAAGCTCGCGTGCCGCCTTCGGCACTCGTGCCATAGGTTGCCTACCCCTGCTTTAGTGCAAAAGGATGGCGCTAGTATCCCCATTTTACAGATGGGAACTGAGGCACAGAGGTCAAGTGACTTGCCCAAGGTCCACATAGCAAGCCTGGTGGAACTGGGACTTGAAGCCAGGTCTCCCCAGTCTGGGCTAGAGACCTAACCACTGCCCATCCTTCCTCCTCTGGTAAACTGTTGATAAGAAGTGGGCAAACAACCAGTTTCTGTTGGTTAATTATGGTGCATACAGATGATCAAGTACATATTATACAAGCCACCCACGCTGAATTGCATTTGGCTTCCACCCTCAAGACTTGAAAGAGATCTAAGTTCACTTGTGTACATTTGTATGGGACAATTAGCATCCCACTAGCCTATTTAGCCTAGAAGACTAGGCTATGATGACTGAAGAACAACTGAAATGATGAGGATCTTGCAAAAGCCAAATGAGCAAAAATGAGAAACAGAGGGGGGGGGAATTTTAGACTGACTTCAAAAACTTTGGTTCTGCTTATTTTGCTCCAGTGACTAATTAATGTTTTGGAGAGAGGACATCTTTGTCAGTCACTGAAGAGAAGTATAAACAAAGTAAGATTTTGTTTTGTCTTGTTTTGAACAGTGACTAAAAAAATCCCATCCTCTCTATTGCTTATTTTTAGTCACTTGATTTTTTTTTTCCGATCTCATCTCACTTATTCATAGACTCTTTCAAGGCTAGATAAAACCTAACTTCTAATGTATATTTAAAAAAAAAAAAAAAAAGCCACTTAGAAGTTTGTTTCTGGAAAAATGTTCAGATCTTCTTTGTACACAGGGCACCTCAGAAAAGGCACAAGCCCAAAGTTTTTTGTTGATTTTTTTTTTTTTTAAGACAATTGCACATCACACCCTTAAGGCAACACCTTTTATTCGGAATATTAAGTAGAAAAAATGCCAAAGGTGGTGAGGCAGGGAGAATTCCAATCTTCCTCAGTTAGTAAGTCAGGAAAACCTAGTTCTGGAGAATGAGTGGCTAAAAGGAGACGCCCCCATGGGTAAGTGGGGAATAAATGTGGGGGTGAAGTTGCAAAAATGAGTGTTTAATCAATGCAGGAGCCAGCATAGTTCTGCTCCCAGTTGGGATACGGCCTTAGATTGTTATGCCTTATGACTGCATTTCACTTAGAGAGCATGTCCAAATTGGAGCTTCCCTAAAGCTCAGGGTGTTTGGTTCAGATTTGTATCTAATTTAAGTGGTCCCAGTTCACTTTTGACATCAACATAAAAGGTGAGTGGAGAATGAGTAAACATACCTCCTTTTGTCACCAGAAACAGCTACAGTACTTTTCTGAACATCTAGGTCAGGGGTCGGCAACCTTTCAGAAGTGGTGTGCCGAGTCTTCATTTATTCACTTTAATTTAAGGTTTCGCGTGCCGGTAATACATTTTAACGTTTTTTAGAAGGTCTCTCTCTAAGTCTATATATAATATAACTAAACTACTGTTATATGTAAAGTAAACAAGGTTTTCAAAATGTTTAAGAAGCTTCATTTAAAATTAAATTAAAATGCTGATCTTAAGGTCCCGGCCTGCTCAGCCCGCTGCCAGCCTGGGGTTCCGTTCACCTAGGCCGGCAGCGGCGAAGCGGGGCCTTCAGCCGGAACCCCGGCTGGCAAGGGGCCGGCAGCCAGAACCCCAGACCGGCAGCGGGCTGAGCGGGNTGGGGTGCTCCCATACCCCTGCCCTGAGAAGCTCACGGCAAGGGGCTGGAGGGATATGCCCCGCTCCTACCCCCCTTCCCCAAGGCCCCGCTCCTACCCCCCTTCCCCGCCTCCTTACCGGTCTGAGCAGCGAGGGCGCTGGGGCTGCTCTTCTCCCCTCCCTCGCAACGGCCATCAGCGGCAGGGAGAGGAAGCGGGGCTCCACGCAGCACGCTGGGGGAAGAGGTGGGGGAGGGGGAAGCTTGGCTGCCGGCGGAGCCTGTCCTACAGCAGCAGCTGGCAGGAGCAAGCTTGCTTCTGTCCCCTGCACCCGGCCAGAGAGAGCGGTAGGCGGGGGTCGGAGAAGAGCGGGCTGGGTCGGGAGGATTTTTAATGGCACGCTGCAGCAGCGTGCCATTAAAAATCGGCACGCGTGCCATAGGTTGCCAACCCCTGGTCTAGGTTAACAAGGTAGACACAAAATTGAATTAACGTATATCTAATGTGCCCATTACTCTGGTATTGGACTCAGGGGAGGCTGTGCAACAGGTGCTGAAGATTAAATCAGAGGCTGGATTCTGTACAATTAAAAACAACAAATACTGCAGAAATCCTAAAATAATATGGCCTCCCTTCACAGTACACCCACATATTTCAACACATTTGCTTACGTTAAAGTTTCCTTCCACCTCTTGGAAGTTCTCACCTTTAAGTCCCTGAAAGAATGGACCGCGATGCCTCCAATATTTGATATAAGTTCTCTCAAGAACAACTTGTCAGTGATAATACACAGCACTGTACCTTTAAAGAAAGGAAGGAGCATGTCTGGAGCAAAGGCAGGAAAGCAGGATTAGCAGCAGCATGAGAAAGTGCATGACTGACTGGAATGTGTCAGTAATTGCTGGGATGCATCTTCCAAGAGCTTGGGCCAAAGGAAATAAATGGTGGCTACCATTTGTGGATCAGTTTAATCCGACCAGACATTTGTAAAGGTGCCATGTGATCATGATCACTAGCTTTGAGGATGTACAGTACAGAACAAAAGCAACAAAGCCATCTAGGGATTCCTAGCATGAAGGATGAAAACCTTATCTCCTAGGTACCTATATGATCTCCGTTACCATAGCACCTGATCATGTCGTAATCTTTAGTGTATTTATCCTTACAACACTCTCCCTGTGAGGGTTGGAAGTGCTATTATCCCCACTCTACAGAGAGACTAAAATGACTTACTCAAGGTCACACAAAGTCTGGGGAAGATCAAGGAACTGAACCTTGGCCTCCCAAGTCCCAAGCTAGCACACAAGCTATTGAAATATCGTTCCTCTGACCCTGGTCATTTCTAACGACCAGCGTGAGTGCAAGGTCATGTCGTCCCCTTAGGTCTTTTCCTCTGCCAACCCTCCCTATGTCCAATTTTTATGACTCGTCATCTCTAACAAGAGGTCTGTAGTCCCAGCTTGGTCCCTCGGGGTCTCTAATAGGTTTCACTACCTACATAAATAAAAATGAAGTTATTACAAAACTGCAAATATGGATTAATGTTCATCATTTAACCTTGTGACCAGCTGAAGCAGAACACTCTGGGAACAGTCTGAAGCACAGAAATCTTGGTACAAAACTAGGCTCTGAGATCTCCAAGGCAGGGACTGTCATGCTTTGTTTCTACAACACAATGGGTCCCTGATCCTGACTGCAAGCCTCAAGGGACTACTGAAATACAAATCAGTACATTTGGCTGGGTGACTGAGGAGCACATAGAAGATCAAAAAATGACACTTAGGGCTGCAAATGGCCATCTTTATGAGCCATGCTCTGAATTACTGATGCTACATCTAGTCTTATTTTCCAAAAGATTTCACTGAGGCAGGGGCAACACTAACATTTATTTCTTCCTGATTAGAGGAAAAAGTCAGCACATCTCTGGTTCATTTTTAGCCCTGTAGTTCACCTTTAAAGGCAAGGCTCCTGGTGAGGAAAGCAGACTCCAGCACATGCAGAATGCTGTTCACGTACAGAAAACATCATGGCCACAGCACCCCATTCCCAACCCCACTGGCTCACTAATCTGTGCCAGGATCCAGGGGCGGCCTTTGGTTTTTCAAGCCTTTCATGGATTCACTCCAGCTTCACTCATGGACTTTGCCTTTCCTGCTCATTTGGCACTTTCCTCTCCATTCCTCAACATCTGGCCACTGTTGGCATCAAGGTCTTCTCTCTCCTTCCTGACAACTGGAAAAGGCTCATTTTAAATCTCAGGTGAAAATCCATCTTTTCTCCCTTGTCTGCATCTCTAAAATAGCAGGAGCATCCACTGCAATTGAGGTAGCTTGTATTTAAGACTCCCTCCCACCTACTCCATGAGGGACTCGGATCCAGGGGTGTCTCCCCTCCCTCCGGCCATATAGCCTTGGTGAAAAACCTGTAGAGAGGAACCAGCCAGAGACTCCAGCTGGTCAGAGCAGCTGCAAAGGCAGCCAAAACAGGGACCTTTGGACAGGGACAAGATAACTTTCTACAGTTCTGACTGAACTACCTCTGCCCTATGCTAATTGGGTGTTTGTTCCAACCTTCTCCCTGCCTCCTCAGTCTCTTCACTTCAGCTTCACTCCTCCCGTATCGTGTCCTACCCCACCCCCTCATTCTCCTTCTCCCCTTCAGCTTATCCCTCCTAACTAAACCTCACCCCATAAGAACATAAGAATGGCCATACTGGGTCAAACCAAAGGTCCATCCAGCCCAGTATCCTGTCTACCGACAGTGGCCAATGCCAGGTGCCCCAGAGGGGGTGAACCTAACAGGTAGTGATCAAGTGATCTTTCTCCTGCCATCCATCTCTACCCTCTGACAACAGAGGCTAGGAACACCATTCCTTACCCATCCTGGGTAATAGCCACTAATGGACTTAAATTCATGGAGGTTATCTAGTTCTCTTGTAAACCCTGTTATAGTCCTAGCCTTCACAACCTCCTCAGTTCCACAGGCTGACTGTGCGCTGTGTGAAGAAGAACTTCCTTTTACACCTCTACCTCGATATAACGCTGTCCTCGGGAGCCAAAAAATCTTACCGCGTTATAGGTGAAACCGTGTTATATCGAACTTGCTTTGATCCGCCGGAGTGCACAGCCCCGCCTCCCTGGAGCACTGCTTTACCACGTTGTCAGAATTCGTGTTTTATCGGGTTGCGTTATATCGGGGTAGAGGTGTATTTGTTTTAAACCTGCTGCCCATTAATTTCATTTGGTGGCCCCTAGTTCTTATATTATGGGAACAAGTAAATAACTCTTCCTTATTCACTTTCTCCACACCACTCATGATTTTGTATACCTCTATCATGTCCCCCTAGTCTCCTCTTTTCCAAGATGAAAGGTCCTAACCTCTTTAATCTCTCCTCATATGGGATCCGTTCCAAACCCCTAATCATTTTAGTTGCCCTTCTCTGAACCTTTTCTAATGCCAGTATATCTTTTTTGAAATGAGGAGACCACATCTGTACGCAGTATTCAAGATGTGGGTGTACCATGGATTTATATAAGGGCAATAAGATAGTCTCTGTCTTAGAATCATAGAATATCAGGGTTGGAAGGGACCTCAGGAAGTCATCTAGTCCAACCCCCTGCTCAAAGCAGGACCAATCCCCAGACAGATTTTTGCCTGAGATCCCTAAACGGTCCCCTCAAGGATTGAACTCACAACCTGGGGTTTAGCAAGCCAATGCTCAAACCACTGAGCTATCCCTATTCTCTATCCCTTTTTTAATGATCCCTAACATCCTGTTTGCTTTTTTGACTGCCGCTGCACACTGGACGTGAACTTCAGAGAACTAGCCACGATGACTCCAAGATCTCTTTCCTGATTAGTTGTAGCTAAATTAGCCCCCATCATATTGTATGTATCGTTGGGGTTATTTTTTCCAATGTGCATTACTTTACATTTATCCATATTAAATTTCATTTGCCATTTTATTGCCCAATCACTTAGTTTTGTGAGATCTTTTTGAAGTTCTTCACAGTCTGCTTTGGTCTTAACTATCTTGAGCAGTTTAGTATCGTCTGCAAACTTTACCACCTCACTGTTTACCCCTTTCTCCAGATCATTTATGAATAAGTTGAATAGGATTGGTCCTAGGACTGACCTTTGGGGCACACCACTAGTTACCTCTCTCCATTCTGAAAATTTACCATTTATTCCTACCCTTTGTTCCCTGTCTTTTAACCAGTTCTCAATCCATGAAAGGATCTTCCCTCTTATCCCATGACAACTTAATTTACGTAAGAGCCTTTGGTGAGGGACCTTGTCAAAGGCTTTCTGGAAATCTAAGTACACTATGTCCACTGGATCCCCCTTGTCCACATGTTTGTTGACTCCTTCAAAGAACTCTAATAGATTAGTAAGACATGATTTCCCGTTACAGAAACCATGTTGACTTTTGCCTAACAATTTACACACACACCCCAAAAGAGTCACAGAACTAACATGACATTCGCTGCCATCACACTGCTTACTCTGCTTGCGTGATATCCCTTCCCCCAAACAGCATGTCTTGTCTATTTCGACTGTAAGCTCTTTGGGGCAGGGACTGTCTACTACTGTGTGTTTGTACAGCACCTAGTCCAATGGGCCCATTCTTGGTTGGTCCTCAGGCACTACTGAGATTAACAGGATGTTAAGACTTTCCCTGAAGCGTTACTTGCAACTGCTTCAGGAGAATCGTAAAAGCCGGGCTAGTCATGTCTGAAGAGAGATTTCAGACCAAAAGGTAAATTTGCAAACACCAGTCTCAAGGCAGAGATCATTGTCACCATGGTGAAGTGTGTGGATTGTAGATGAGTTGATTATGAAAAGAACAATTTGGAAGTCTTGTATTTGCTGCCCTTTCACCTTCCTTCCCACCCCCAAGTGGATGGGCTGGTACAAGTATCCAAACCCTTCTTTGTGTTCCATTTTCTCTTTTTGAATGGGGATGGAAGACAATGACTTCATTTACATAATTTAATGAGCTAGAGCTTGTTTTATCTGATCGACGGAGCAGCAATAAGACCTCATAAAAGAATATCCACAATTGCACCCCAGAAGTTATAAAAGAAAAATAGCTTGGCAGAACCCCTTGCTCCTCAAGGCTGGTCATTATCAAGCATTTGTCCAATGGCAACAGTTTAGATACAGCAAATTAAATCGGTCTCCTGGGAGAAATTCCTCCTTCATAGCATTATAGTATTTGACAGGCAAGGACTTTTCACAGGCCCTGAAAGCAATGTTAGAAGAGGGAACGTCCAGAGGCAGAGAACAATCAGGATGCGCTTGCAGATGTAAGAGTGGGTGGCACTGGTATATATTTCTGAAGCAAAACATTTAGCAGCCATTTCCATTATTTTACCTTGTTAACATTATTCTCTGAGGCAACCTTACCTATAGGTTTGCCATTCCACCTTAATGCAAACAGGGGATCTGGTAGTTATTTATCACCACCCTGCCAGTTTCCAAGTGGAATCTGTAAGTCACCGCTGTCTATCTGTTCAGCCTATTGTTTAGTACTTTCTGTACAAACCTTGAAAGCATGTTCTGTGGCCTTGCAGCCAAGAGGAGAATCGGGGACCTGGCTTTGCCATGGACTTCTTGGGCAACATTGTGCAAGTCACTTGACCTCTCTAAATATCTCCCACCCCATATGAAAATTGTGGAAATATCAGGATACTGTACCTCAGAAAGGTGCTACAAGGTATTCTGGAAGGTGGTGTTGTAGACTATTCACTTGGCATCAGGGCTCATACTTGCTCTATAATCCGTGTGCACTTTTTTCTTTCCATTCCCTGCACAAGTTAAATTCCTCCTAACATTTTCCTGTCTCCAACAAGTAAAATTCACTCCCACCATGCCCGGTCATTGCCAACCATGCCCACAAGCAGCCAACAGCCTTCCTCTTGCCCAGCAGCAGTTTTCCTCCTGCTTGAAAGATGGGGCTCAGACAAGCTCCAGCTCCCACTGTCTATGAAGGAGACAGATGCTATGAATGGCACTCGCTAGCCAATGGTGGAACGACTAGCATTTGGTCTTAACTCTTCCTCTGCAGAAGGGACAGAACTTCCCAATTCAGCCACCATAGTGGCTCTTCTCTCTCCAACCCTTGCCGCAATCACAGACAATTGAGATATGGGCGGGTGGATGGGAGGGAAGGACATGAGAAGTATTCAGAATAATCTTCACATCAGCTCAGTTTTAAGACATATTTAGACTGGTTTCAGAAGGTGACAGGCAAGAAGAGATTGTGCAGAATGAACGTTCAGTGCTCACTAAAATTCAGTGCACTTTACCATACAACATCGCAAGAACGTGGGCAGCATTTGCTGAGCCAAACTGGCAACAGATACCTGTTAAGAGCACCCTGGGACTGCTCTGAGATAACCACAGCTGCACACAATCCTGTCTGGGTTACAAGCCACACAGAGATGTTTAACCTAGATGATGCAATTCCACAGCAACACAGAAAAATCAATTAGACCAGTTAATGATACACCAGCATAACTAAGCACAGACCAAAACACTTGTTAAATTCCCCCAAAATGCAGCCTTTTCAGAAAGAGAAGCTAAGGAAAAGTAAAGCTTAATTATGGGGTTTTTTTGTTTTGTTTTAAAGAAAAACCCAATTACCCACGTTCCGCAGACATTAAGCCATTAAAGACAGAAAGCCATTACATATACTTTATTAGTATATTTAATGGCTGCCACAAAGTTTCTCCCTATAAATCCAATGTCACTGTGCTCAGATGTTGCTACCCTCAGAGTATTAGACTGTGACTTCATAACCGTGAAGCTAGGGAAGACTGTCCCAGTTTACACAGCACGTACCTCTGTCAATTTCTCACCAGTGGGTCCTACAAACTATCTAGAGACTCTTAGTGTAAGCAAGGTCTGCAGGATTCCATGAGGCTCTCATATTCCTAAGGGCTGGAAGGTATCAGGCTCAATGGATACTCATGGTAATAGTGAGCATCTCGAGATGGAATCTCATTGATAAGATAGACATCCTAGGCATCCTAAAATTGGGGACCAATATGCACAGCACACACAGCAAGAGACAGTCCCTGTCCTGAAGAGCTTGCATTCTAAAGAGCCAAATGCTGGGAGAGGAATCAGAGGCACAGAGAGATTAAGTAACTGACCCAAAGTCACACAGCTGGTAAGTGCCAGGGCTGGGAATGAAACAATCTCTTGACTCCCAGTCCACTGGATCATTCTGCAGTTCTTCTTGATCAGCAGGTTGTTTGAAGAAGGACAACTCTCTGTCCGAGCTTAGATGAGGCACCATGCATGTGCATATCTTGGAGCAAATGTGCTTCCTCTTAAGCAATACACTTCAGAGGAGGAATAATGCTAAACCCCTCCCCCTCTGATCTAGCACTGGAGGGACATACATTTGTTGGTTCTTGCAATTAATTAGAAACATTCTTCACTTCTTTTTAAAACCCTCCACAACACAGACAATTAAGAGCATCTTTAATGCATTCATTCCATGTGGCAGGAGGAACTGCTTTTAAGTGGCACTGTGATCCTGTGGATTGGACACTACACTGGGAGTCGAGACACAAATGCTACTCCAGCTCAGCAGCTGCCAATTCACTGCACAGTGCTGCACGAGTCACAGCTGCGAGCCTCAGTCCTCTGCCACTTGTGAAACATGTCCCCCTTTACAAGTGTTTTAAGATCTATGGTTGGACACGAAACAGGAGCTCCCCTCCCACTTCCATTCAGATTGATGAGGAATTAGTGGTCAGTTTAGCAGATGGCTGGAGGTATTTTTACATTGCAAAGAGTGTGTTCTTAAACCATGTTGGCGAACCTGAGTTAAAAAGCAGTGAAGAAACAGCAACTTGGCTTTTCACTCAGGTTAGGTGCTTGAGTTCAACCCCAGGCTCCTTTACAGGGTTTAACTTGAGCAGTTAACATGAGGTGCCATGTCTTCACTGCTCTTTTAACCAAAGACAGCAACCCGGGTTAGCTAACCCAAGCTGTGTGTGTGTGTGTGTGTATATATATATATATATATATATATTATATTTATTTTGCACAGTGTTGACATACCCCCAAGAGCCATGTCTCCTTGCTCTCCCTGTTCTCAATTGAAAAAATAATTCTTCCTTGAAAGCAAAGAGCCTGGAGAGACCAACCAAAAGCAGTCTGGCCTACCTGAATCAGGCATTTCAGACAAGTACTTGCCAGGCGTTAATCTCTGAAATATTCGACACATACCAAAGAAAGCAATTCTGACACTCCCTACACGTCTCAGGTAGGCACTCAACTAATTCTTTCCTCTCCTCCCCCTCCCTTCCTCTCCTCTGGAAAGGTAATGCAAGCAGCTTACATTTTGCTGAAAGATCAGACACCTGAAATGTAAGGCAAAGGGCAGTCAGTCAATGCCCTCAAGGGCTGTTGTGTTGTCTCATGAAAGAAGTGGAAAGACAAGATAGAGCCCAACACTGAAACCAGGAATCAGACAGATATGGCTAGTAGCTGATCTGGAATGTCTGACCCATTCTCACGTTTCAGAGTGGTAGCCGTGTTAGTCCGTATCAGCAAAAAGAACGAGTACTTGTGGCACCTTAGAGACTAACAAATTTATTATTATTTTTAAATAAATGTGTTAGTCTCTAAGGTGCCACAAGTACTCCTCGTTCAATTATGATAGTTACAGTCAAAGGTTAGGTTTTTCGGTTTGTTTAAAGTTACCACAGCCACTTTATCCACACAGTCATTCAGGAACTCGGGTGAAGGACTAACTTTGATCAAGTACCACAGGAGAGGATTCCCAAATAATTCCTTTTCAGAACTCAAGGTTCTCCCAAAGGGATTAAATTAGGGAATTCACAGCGAAGTAGACCAGGAACATCTCTCTCTGGATTTTTATTTAAATTGCAAATTCCTGGGGCAGGGGTTGTCTTTTCATTATAAGTTTGTGCTGTGACTAGTACAACAGGGTCACAGTCCATAACTGGGGCATCTAGACAACCACAACACAGATATTGCATCATTTCCCTACAACATATTCTTAACTGGATGAGGTCTTTTCTGGATAAAGAGGGGAAAGTCTTGGGACATTTCATTTAGTAGAGTGGACTGGTCTGCTACTTTACATTTTTCTGAGTGCTCTTATGGGCTCAGAAGCCCTCTCTCAAGTGTAGAGATAGATTAGATCATCCACCAATAGAGAAAGGAGGCAGAAACTGGTAGGAAACAAGCCTTGCATTCCACCTGGAGCGCACTTAAAAAAAAAAAAAAAAAAAAAAAGTCCCATCCTCCTCTAGATCGTGTGGGATTTATATGGCAACTAAAATAAGGAGAAGCCAGGATGGAGCCATAATTGCCAGGGAAGACTTATGATCTGAAGTGAAAGGCACTAGAGGTGGTTGTCTGGCAGAAGAGGCAAAATTTGAATTAAAGGAAGCTGAGGCAGTTTTAAGAGTAATGGAAACGGAGGGAGCTGGAGGAATAGACAGTTAAGGCATGCACATGAAGTACTGATTGCAGGAGCTGGCTCTGAAGGCTGAGGCTGTTGGATGTAGAGGCTGTGGAACATGAGTTGACGGGTTGGTCCGGAAACAGGGCAGGCTCCTTCCAGCTGCTCTTGAGAAAGCGCTATGCAAGGCATTCAAGAGGTCAGAGATGAAAGCTCTGGGTCTGCCTGAGGCTCCGTGCCAAACTCCCTTGGCGCTATCAGTCTGTTCAGCCTTTTTAATTGGAGCTTCCTTTTGCTGCACAGCCTGCCTGAGGTGGCCACAGATGCGTAGGGATGGTCTGCTGTAGCAGCAGGCACTGCTTAGGTTAAGCTATCCCAGAAGTCTCCAGAGTAGTTCTGCAGGATGAAGCATTTTCTTTAGTTAGAGTTTCAGCCATTTTGAGTGAGCTGTGGACACATTTTATTTAAAAGCTGCTGCTGCAAACTCACTAACGTGAAGCCAGAAGAACAAGCCGGTCACAGCAGCTCTCGGGAGGGACCAAAAGAAGGCACCGAGCCTCCAGCATTGGGATTTGTCTGCTGATGTATATTACAACAAGGAGGAATTAAAATCTGCTATGGACTGGGTGCTACAGACACAGCCAAATCAAGCAGCTAAAAAAACAAACAACAATTGAACAACCCTGTTCATTTCTTCAGAACTGACTGCACCAGGGACAAAGTTCCTGGGCGATTCAGTTGCCTCTGTAATAGAAAGTGTTCTCCAGTTATCTGCGTTTCTAATGCCCTCTACCGAATTCGAAGCTCCAGCTGCTCTCACTGAGATTCAATCCTTGTGCATGGTGCCCTTTTGCTCTTCACGTTTACAATAAATGATATTCTCTAATTCCCCCTCCAACCCAGACATCCACTGGATTTTCTCCCAGACACTTTTTTTTTTTTGCCGGGGGCAGAGGGAGCAGGTAAGGAACCAATACCACCAACTTTTCCAGAATTTAACACCTTCGTTAAAAGAAGTTAAGTACTTCCGCAAAGAAAGTTTTCCAAGAGCGGACTGAGGCAGCACTGTCTTCCCATGACTGAAGACTGCTCCACTGCCTCCCTGGCTCAGAGCTTTCCCAACCTACAGCTATGAAAACTGACCAGAGTTGTCAGTTTCCACAGCAGTTATCCAGAACCTTGTTGGCAGCAGTGAAACTGATAAGGATCACATCAATTTCATTCTGTTAGGGACTGCTTTCCCTGTGCTCACAGCTTTGCCAATGAGGCTCTTCCCTTAGGAGGTCTCATCTCCTTTTCATCTAAGGCAGACTATAAAGTTTCCACTACTTTCCTAGCATGAGAGATCAAGAACTGTAAGAAAGTAAATTGGCTGCAACTCAAACCTAATCAGATGCAAATTGTGCTTGCTGACAAGGGGAAACATTTAGAGGAATGAGTCTAGGTGGCCTCTATGCTAACTACTGTACTGAGTAAGTTGCCCTATCTTTTGATACAATGGTTCAGTCAGTTAACTGTGGAATTCATTCCCACAAAATACATTGCTAAAGAAGAACAGTAACGTCTGAAGTTAAAACAGCAAGACTTTAAAGGGCTGGAAAGGATCTGAACCCACATGTTTCAGAGTATAAGCCAACCTCTAAATGAAGGGAGGTTAGAAGCAGCTCTCTTTGTGGGGTGGGTTATTCCATCACTTCCAACTGCAGAGTTTCTTGCACATGCCTCTGAATCAGCTGATTCTGCCCACTGATGAAGACAAGATATCGGACTGTTCAGCTAATCTGGCATGTGTTGGGATTCTCTCAGAGCTCTTTTCCACTCACTTTATCCAGAACACCTTGGCCAGTTCTGGGAAAACACTTTAACCAGTTCTTGGGAATCCAACAAATCAGTTCAACCCCAGACTGTGGTTTCTTTACTGGCATACAATCAAACTACACTTGAGTTGATCAGACTCAGGTTGGGGGCAGGGGTGTTTACAGGGCATACCACACATCCAATGTACATAATCATGAATCAATAGTATTAAGTGTATCATGCACTTTATGACTGATCTAATTTATGAATAGTCTACTAATTTTTGTAACCAATCCCTGTACAGATCATGAACTGTCCACGAGCTACAAAGTATGCTAGTGAGCAAAGCTGCAGCTGCAAGCTTATCAACTCCTCACTTTTTTTTTTAATCTAACTATATGTTATTTACAAGGCCACTTGCAAGTTTATGCTTTGTCCATTGTTAACCTCGGTTTCCTTACTTCTTTTGGCATTGTTTATGCAAGGCCTACAGCATGGCAATCCCCATGTTATGTTTCAGCCTTGGGAATAGCTTATTAGATCTATCAAAGTTCCTAAATATTTAGGTATCACAGTGGCCCTTAGGGCCCTTTGACAGACCAGGCCAGAAAGCTCTAACTGCTCCTCTCTGGTGCGACCCTTGTAATAGGCATCCATTTCTGACACTTCCAGGAGAGGCTGTCAAGCACTCTACTAAGAGCTATTTCTTGACGGCTATCCTGAGACTTTGTGCAGTAACAAGTGACTGCCATGAGCATGGAACATCAGTGCTCAGAGCTTTGCAATTCCTTCTTAGGTCAGTTACAGGTGCATTTCAAGTTCCTGCCCATCTCTGTTGCCCTCAATGGTCAGGGAGATACACCTCAGCCTATGCCACATATGGCAGTAGAGATTGACTGAGATGCTCTTGCTGTGTGGGTTGCTGGGTTAACTTCCTGGAGCAGAAGCAGAATCCCCACCTTTGGGATTCCCTCCCCTTCATGGTACAACAGACCCTGAATTTGGGAAGTTTGGATTGGTACCAACTTTGTGTTTTGTTGACTATTTTTAAAATGTGACCTATTCAAGTAGGATGGTGAGTTAGCAACAGTTCTGGTAGTAACAGTTTAGTGACATGATTTGGGGAGGGCTGCATACATAACTTGGGGGTGTTAAGTTGTAATTTGTTGCCATGACAGTAGAATGGTCAGGTATGGGGGAAGGGGAGGGACTTTGGGGCAAGTATTGGTTTTAGTTGGGGCTGGCATCTACTGGCAGTTGGTATGTTAAGGACTGTATCTCTGTCTTTGTGAAAATGCTAGAAAGAAAATAAAATTCCAAAACAAGCATTGAACAACAGTTTGATCTTCCACCTCCTTTGTGCAACTACTGGGGAGGGGGCCGCACACGACTTTCCCAAGGCCAATTCATATGAGTGTAATCTAAGACCAGGCATTCTTAGAGGGCTAAGAAATAAGCTTTGAAAAGATTTAACTGTTTAGCAGCTCAGTACAGCCCAGGCTGGACTTCTGGCTACAGCAGTGATTTGTCAGGGTGCAGAGTGGGCCAGCAGTGAAGCAGAATTCAGAATGGTATGCAAAACAAAACAGAGATCATACTCCCCTCAAGGAGCCAGTGGAGACAGAGTATTCTAAGAATTCACCACTTGTTCACATAAGTTAAACATGGGTCACTACCATGGTGAAGAGCTGGATTAGAGCTGCAGTCAAAATAGTTTTTCCTCCTAGTTTAGAAGCATTTCACTGAGCCAGCAAGAGTTACTTAGAAAGAGTGAGCTCCAAGTCTGCTTGTGCACATAAACAGGTCTGCAGGGGGCTTAAATAATAAAATGAGCGTATTTACTTGGAATTTCACTAGGCTCATTCATACTAGGAAAGATGTTTTCAGGGACTTAAATCTTCCCTTTGGGAGAGACTATTCCCAGCACAGAAGCAGCTGTCACTAGCTAACTTCTCCTGAAAGTTAGGGATCCAGAGACCACAAGAGAATTTCAGATATTACAGGATTATAGAAGGACATGGTCACATGTAGAAGGTGAGCAGAAAAGCCATTTACTCCATTTGGGCCATATTTCAGGTCCTCAAGACACAGCTCTTTCCTGCAGTAGCATACATCACAGCACCTGCACCACATATAGGGATAAAATTAATTATGCCAACTGAGGTGTCTAAGTTCAATTTTTTAGAATTAACAAAGAACTGCAAACCCAGGTCTTAGCAGGCAAGTGAGAAGGGAACTAATTGTTTCTTCTTGTTTTCAGATGTAATCTTACCTGTCTTCTTTAAGGAGTTTAACAAGTCACTGCGATCTGGAAGAAAGAGCATGAAATTAGCAGCCCAGGGGCCCTAAATTCTAATCCGGGCTCTGCCATTGGCCAAGTAGGCTCAGTCAAGGTACTTCACCTTTGTTTTAGCTTCTCTAACCGTAAAATGGGGATAACATCTACCCACTGCCTCACAACAGTGAGGCAAAGATTAGCTACTTAATCTACATCCAAAGGCTAACTGGTGGATTCGGGCTTGTCTACTACCGCACGGGGTCGATTGAAGATATGCAACTTCAGCTATGTGAATAGCATAGCTGAAGTCGACGTACTTAGATTTACTTACCACAGTGAAGACACCGCGGTAAGTCGACACTGTGTGACGCTCTCCCATCGACTCCGCTTGCGCTCCTCGTTCTGGTGGGGTACCGAGTCGACGGGAGAGCACTCAGTGGTCAATTTATTGACCCCCGCTGGATCGATCGCTGGGTAGTGTAGACAAGCCCTTAAACAGTTGTATTTTTTAGAACTCAGTTCACCTTTAGGGGCAGGGAAGATCATTTAATCTCTATCCATTTTGTAGACAGCATTTGCATAAATGCAGACAGAACTGCTACTGTCTTTGGATCCAAACACAAGATCTCTCTCTCTCTCTCTAATGAAGCAATCCTCCAATAGATGATATATTGTCAACACGTATCTGGCCCCCATTATTGTAGTATCAGATTGCCTCACAACCCTTACGATATGTCTACACTACAAGCACTACAGTGGCTCAGCTACAGCCACACCACTGTAGTGTAGATACACCTCTACCGCGATATAACGCTGTCCTCGGGAGCCAAAAAAAATCTTACCACATTATAGGTGAAACCGCGTTATATTGAACTTGCTTTGATCCGCTGGAGCGTGCAGCCCCGCCCCTCCGGAGCACTGCTTTACCATGTTATATCCGAATTCGTGTTATATCGGGGTAGAGGTGTACTTGCTACAGCAACAGAAAAGTTTTCCCATCACTGTATAGTTAATCCACCCCCTCGAGAGGCGGTAGCTAGGTCGATGGAAGAATTATTCCTTCAGCCTGTGTCTACACTAGGGTTTAGGGCAGCTTAACTACATCTTTTGCACTCTCTTGAGTGATGTAGCTAGGTTGACCTAAGTGTTAAGTGTAGACCAGGCCTTGATGTATTATTGGGTAGGGAAATACTATTATCCCATTTGACAGATGGAGAACTGAGACACAAGAGGTTTAAGTGACTTGCCTAAAGACACATGGGAAGTCTGTGGAAGAACAAGGAATTAAACCCAGGTCTCCTGAATCCCAGGCTGCAGCCCTAACCTTTGGACCACCCTTCCTCAATAACAATAGCCCAAATACAATGAAACAAGGAGTAAACATGAGAAAGAGAGATGGATACAAGATTTTAATCTTTGGCAGGCAAGCTCAATGCTTCTTCAGACTTGTCTTCACTGGAAGTTTAATCATACTTAAAGAATCAAGTTACATGGTGACGCTGTCCTCAGCTGCTGGTGACCAAGCTGAGATCACCATTGTGTCAGGTAGTCACACGCAAGCCTCTGGTCCCATGGCTAGCTGACATGGAAACCATGACTCGGCCTGCTCTATACTGGCCAGCATTGTGTCAACCAACCCAATTGTTAAGTCATTTCAAAACACAATTAAATATATCCCCTAGCTGTTGCACAACACTTAGATACCATGGTGATAAAGTGCTTTAGAAGATAGATACAGATTAACAGTTGATTTTTCTGGTCATCCATTGCAGCAGCATCCACAGCCTGGGGAAGAGGCAGACAGACATTCTCTCCCCATCCCTACCTGACATACCAACGCAAGTGATTTCTTGCTTCGCATTTCATGTCCCTGTATAGATGCCCTCCAGGTTTCCTTTCTAATAAAACTCACGGTATAAACACATGCAATGAAATCAGCAAGAGTAATACTTCTATTACCTGCCACTGGCATACAATTCTTCCTGCCTGCTCAGATAGGAAACTGGTGACGTATAACAAGAATGAAAGGAGGAGCATACATGCAAGACAAAAATGAAGAGGACAAGACTGCTGAACATTTTCTATAGTTTTCAAGCACACAGCAATTTTATTTGAAAACTACTTTAATAAGGGTGGTTTGTGCCACTCTAGCTGATAATCTTACCCAGAAATAGCAATTAAATATTAACTTGAGACATTTAGGCTGCCAGAAGTCACCTGAAAGAAAACAAGATCAAAAGGTACTAAGGAGACTGATTATTTTATAGATTTTACTCTAGCTGCATCTAAATCCTCAGCACAAAGCTCCGTCTTTTCAGGGAAGATTAACATATTTAACACTACTAAACTCTATGTAATCTGCAATCATGGAAATAGTAATTCAATCAAGGCTAGCACCAGTTAAATTTTACTCATTGCTAGCCTAATAACTGTCTTTATACCACAGACAAAAAAGACAAGGTTCAAACAGAGCTCTTTTTAGCCAGACAAGGAATAAATTGCAGGCTGGTGAGGAATCCACAGCATTTGCAGCAAGTATTGCTAATCTAGTTTGGAAATAAAAACGTACTTCAGCTGAGAACCAGCAACTTGCAGTAAATCCTGAAAGAAGCTGCAAGTGATTTTATGTCATCCAGCCAACACACCACCACGGACTGATCTGCACTGGCAGAAGACTGCAGCAGTGTGTCAGCTTTCCTTCTCCAGCATGGAGAGCTCTCAAGATATTGATTCAACTAAAGCATGAATGGCAGGCAATATAAGTAACTGAGGAGACACCGGAAGTGGGGAGAAGGTGGAGGTTTATAATCTTAAAAAAAAAAAAAAAAAAAAAATCAGAAGCACTAGCATCTTAGTACAGCAGTAGAACCTGCAGCAGATAAGGAATAGCATAATCAGGAAGAATCACTGCAGTCCAAGCAAACATGCCTAGGGAGAAGGCTGCTGTAATATGGCTTAATACAATAGATGTGATTTGCATCTTTTACTGTTAACTTTGTTTTCTGTGTCTTATTTAAAACGGAAATCTCCACAAACATATATCCAGTTTCACATGGCAAGATATTTATTATCCTTGATCACATTACTACATCGCCTGTGCAAGCTATTAAAACCTTTAACAAACTCCAATTAAGAATCACAGAACAGTAGCACATATATTTATTGAAAAGACTGAATGCAGCCAACACAAGAGGCCTGATCTTAGTCCTGGCATGCATCTCCAGCTAATCAGCAGCAGAGCCCACTATAACATTTCACTTGCCATTCTGAAGTGACTGAAAGAAAACAATGCAAAAGAAGCATTCTGTTCTCCTCTGAGCAGCAGCAGGATACCTTTAATTATGGCCTTCCAACAAGGCAGACAATGATTTAGCTAAACAGGAAGTGAAAAAGATATTCCAGCTGCAGTGTTTTTTAAACAGATGCTTGATTTGTAAATACTGCTATTCTACAAGGGTTCGTTTGTGTCTAGATTTCTCTGCACCTTCGCTCACCAACCCCGAAAGGACAAGGAGAATGAGCTAAACGGTGGCAAAATCCAATATTAAAATTCACAGCACTGAGCCACTGCATAATGAAAGATGCATGTGCATTATCTTCATTGCACAGAAGAACATCACTATGGGCACATTTATCTAGTTACCATTACATATAGTGCTTGAAGAGTCAAACATAGGCTACTAAAAAAATAATTCATACACAATTACCTCAAGATGGCGTGGAGCTGTCTAAACCTCACTTTGACAGCATGGAAAAAGTAGTGATTTTTCCACTGTACATGAGGACCTCGTTTAATCATGTACGTCAGAAGTGTGCGTTAGTTGGTAGCATTCTGCTACATTGTTACTCATGATCATCTCCTTTCCCCCCTACCCCCAAAATATACATGTGGTATTATCAATGGGAATCATGTAAACCTTTCCGGTACAAATATGATTAGCTCAAGCACAAAAATGAACAGGATTGGAAGATTTAGACACTAGGCGGTCTGCAGTATGTTGGATAGAACTGAAATATGAGAAATTCATTTGTCAACTCAGAAAGCTACCTACCGAGATGTAATAAGCAGTACTAGAAGCTAAAAATCTTCCTTTGAGACCCATACTAAAAGGCTTCTCCCAAACTAAATATCAGCAACACAATAAAACGGGCAGCATCAGCATCCCAGGGGTGTGCAGCAAGCACTTTAAACTCATTTTTATCAATATTTACTTGGTATGAACAGACTCTTTACACACGACCCTCTCCTGAAATTCTCATAAAATGGCTGTCCAGACAGCACCTCACTTTCTGTATTAGGCTACTTACCCAAAAAGATATACAAGTTGGGCATACGGTGTTCACCCCATGAGCATAATATGGAAAGGAGCTCTCTCCCAACAAAGGAAAGAGGCAGAGAACTGCCCATGTATATGGCTTGATTTGCTTTAACAGCAGTCTCCCACCACCAAGACAGTTTAAAGTAGACTGAAGTGACACCAAAATGTAAGTCATTTCAGAGAAGGTAAAAGGGATCCTTTATGGATTAGCATCCCTTTCCAGGCAGATGTCAAACCGCATTAGTGCTGGCTGTGGCAGCAGATACCAACTCCACCCCACCCAGGGACAGAAGAGACTAAATATTTTTGCTCCCCTCTAATCAAAGTGTCTCATTATAGTACATCTTACAACTGCAGACAATATATTTCAATAAAGCAATCCACTCCCAAGGAAGTGAAATCAGGATTTTGCTCTGCACTGGTGAGATAGCGAGGGCCTTTTGCTGAGGAGGAAGCGGGCATTCAGATTTCTTCCATCAAAGAGGGGAGGGAATTCTCATTTGCTACATTAAATATTTAGGTGTTAGAAACACTTTGCTGGAATGTAATTCACAGTTTCCTTAAAAAAAAAATCCACTATTTAATAGAATTACCAGTCTCTGTTTCCACCCTCCCCAGGAAACCAACCAAACCCAGGTCATATGAAATCAGTAGCTGCTTCTACCACAACTGCACTATTTGATATCTCTTCCTCCCATTATCCAATAGACAGTAATTAAAATACATTCAGAGGAGTACTGGCCATTCTCATTTTCCCCTCTTGACCCCACTGGAGCAAACACCAGTTGATTCTATTGTGGGGGGGGGAGACGGAGGGGCTGAATTTAAGACATTAAAGGTAAAGATCACAGTCAAGCATCATCCAGCTGCAACCTAAGAAAGCAACACCATTTCAACGGGGGGAAATGAATCAATGCACAGAAAGGTGGGGACAGAGGGCAGCTTCCCGAAGCAGTTTCCCAACCCGTCGTTCTCCGCACAAGATGACGATCGCCCCAGGAGGAGGGACCCTTCCCCATCGGGCTGGGCCCGGCTCTGGGCCCCAGCAGCACCACACCCCACCGGGCAGAGCGAGAAGCGCCGCCCCCCCGCCCCCATCCCCGGCCGACAGCGAGCCCAGCCCCACAGGGTGATCCCCGGGCAGGCTCCATTAGCCGGTGGGGCGAGGGGCTGCTCCCCCGCCACGGCTCTAGGGCAGGGGAAGCTCAGCTCCCCCGGGGGCGAGGTCAGAGCCCGATGGACGGGGGACCCTGGGGAGCCTGGCGGGCGCTCCAAGGCCGGGACCCGTGGGAGGCTCAGCGGGGCCCCGATGGGACGGGGGCGGGTTTCCTGCTCCTGCGGGGTGCCGGGCCGGGGTGGGAGGGGAGGGGCGCAGGGGTCTGGCCCGGGCGGGGGGTGGGGGGGTGCCGGGCCGCTCCCCGCTGCTGGGGGTTTGGGGGGGGGGGTCACGGGGGTCTCTGCTCCGGCCGGGGTGAGGCCGGCGGGGGCCGAGCGAGGGGCCGGAGCCGGGTCACTCACCGCTCTGCTCGCCCAGAAAAACCAGCTTGAATTTCCGCAGCGGGTTGCCGAAGTCCCCGCCCGTCGACATGATGGAGCCGCCGCCGCTGCCCCGCGCTCGCTCCGCTCCCCGCGGCGGGACCCGCGATCGCGCTCTCGGCGGCCGGGAGGGTGGAGCCGGGCAGGGGCCCCGGGGCTGCTGGCAGCGGCGGACAGTCCCCGCCGCCCCTCCTCCCGCACTCCGGTTACCAAGGGAGAGAGCGCGGCGCAACCGCTCGCAACGCACAGCGCAACCTAGCCCGCTGCTCGCGAGTCGGGACTCGGCGCGCGCCGCGTCCGCCCCGCCCACAGACGGGCGCGCGCCCGCGCCGCCCAATCAGGGGGCAGGGAGCGGCGCGCGTCGGGGGCCATGCGGAGTGTGGCAGCGCGGACAGAGGGCGGGGCCGGAGGGAAGAGGGGCGGGGCGGAGAGGCCTGGCGCCGCCGCAGGCCGGGTGGAGCGCTGTAGGATCTGGGGGCCGCGAGCTCCCTCCCGCCCTTCGACCAGGCGTTAACCCTGAAACCTAACGAGGGCAGACCCCAATCAATGCTGTTAACTAATTCACTGCTGACCAACTCAGCTGCTGCTGCCAGCTGCAGTGGTGGTTCCTGGGTGGGGATGTGGGAGCTGAGCAGCTGGCTGCTGTCAAGGTTTCCTGGGTTGGGAAGTTCTGCCACTGAAAATCTTTTGAGTCATCTGATGCTATGCCCTTGAGAAGGAAGAGCTGTAGCATTGGTCTGCTAAACCCAGGGTTGTGAGTTCAATCCTTGAGGGGGCCACTTAGGAATCTGGAGCAAAAATCAGTACTTGGTCCTGCTAGTGAAGGCAAGAGACTGGACTCGATGACCTTTCAGGGTCCCTTCCAGTTCTATGAGATAGGTATATCTCCATATATTTAATAAGAATAGTCCCTCAGCAGTAGAGGGAGGCACATTTTCCGGACAAATAGGTTATTTGTTAATAGTTAATTTAGAGCCATAGAGTTTAAGGCCAGAAAGGCCCAGCAGATCATCTAGTCTGACCTCCTACATATCACAGGCCAGCAGCCAGCAGCTGCACACTAAACCTATCAACCGAAATGAGACCAAAGTATTACAGCCCACAGGAGACTAGAGTGTCATGTGTTACAGGGAGAGACTAGGAAGGATGGAGATGCACCTGAGCCTGAAGCTCCCACAGTAAATTTGACATGAATTTGCCTGGTCGTATCAACTTGTAATTTTTATACACCATTTACAACACAGCCAGACAAAGACGTGCAGCTATTACCAACCTTGTAACTTTTAGCCCATGGGGCATGGGAGACACAAGTTTAATTCCCCTCGCTGCCTGATATGAAGAAGAGATTTGAATTTGGGTCTCTCATATTTTTTTTGTCACCGGTCCTGGAAACACTGCAATACCAGGTCAATGCATGGGGTGGACAGAGCAAGCTCCCATTCCAACCCCCTGTTTCAAAAATCAATTTAATACACAGTCCTCAAACAAAGGACCTATCAGATATTAAACTGATAAGAACAGACACTACACTTTGATCTCATATTGCAGGAAAGTGTCCTAGGCACTGGGCTATGGAATATTCTGGGGTGGGTTTTCCTTAGGGTATGTGTACACTGAAAATGTTGCAGTGCTGGACCATGTCAACATAAACACTCCCTACAGCAACAAGGGGGGTTCTCCCATTGCTGTAGTTAATCCACCTCAGTAGCTAGGTCAATGGAAAAATTCTTCTGTCAACCTAGCGCTGTCTACACCAGGGGTTAGGTCAGCATGGCTCCGTCTCTCAGGAATGTGGATTTTTCACACCCCTGAGAGACATCGCTATCCCAGTGTAAGTTTTCAGTGTAGACTAGTCCTTTGTCTCTACTGTTGAAACTGTTCCACTGTGTATAAATAATTCAGTAGTCATTGGAGCAGGATATGAATCTGAGTCTCCCACCTCCCAGATGAATGCCCTTGCCACCAAGCTATAGAGTAATTCTCACTCTCGCTCTGGCCCAATGACTAGTCAAGTAGTTTATACAAAAATGGCATGGAACAGCTTTAACAGGAGCGAATACAAGATCACTAGCCTAGGCATTAGGGCATACTCCTGCAATGTGGAAAAGCCAAGTTCAAATCCCTTGTCCCAGCTGTGACAGTACCCAGGTTTGTGAGGCACCTCACTGCTACCTCCCCTTAGTGTGAAACAGCCTTGTTTGTGTCTGCTATAGTTCAGCTCCCTGAAACCATCAGGCTCTGGCCACACAAGCGCTGCCTTCCAGGTCTCTTTAGACCTCACTCTCTTCTCTCTCTGCAGGCTAGTGATAGATATAGGCCAGCCCGCTTGAAGTGTTCTCCTGTTGTGTCTAGCCACTGGACACTCACAGAACTCACCAGGTTTGCGGTCTCTAAAGGAACAGTTTAAACGCAGCTTGGCTGGTACAACCCAGGATCAGGTCCTTTATAACATCACAGCATTGAGATATAGCTATAGTGAAAATCAAGTTTATTACAAAAGGCTAAGATCTAAGAGCTAGTGAGAAAGGATAAGAAGTGGGAACAGAAATGGTTACAAATAAAACAAAAGTAGAACACCCTTCTTATAGTCTAAACAAGCAGTTTCTCACTTAAAGCAATCTCCCAGCATCACCAGCCAGCACTGGTTGGGATTTCTTTTTCATGAATGCAAAAAGCACTGTCCTCTTTGCTTTCTCGGTGAGGGATAAAAGGATTTTGACCTTCCTCTTCTACCCCACAGTCCATTGTTTTTGTCCCTAGAGTCAGGCTGACCCCTGTGGCTCCTTTCCTAAGGTGCTGGCTCCAAATTGGCTTCACATCCTCCTGTTGACTCCATGTGAAAAATGGACTTCTACTGTGTTGGCTTACAATGCTTAATTTACATATGAACCTAGTCAGACAGGTGAATCTACATCCCTTTGGCTGGCAGAACCTGTGTGACAAATCTGCTGGGACACAGACTCTAAGACATATTTTCAGAATACATACATAACCCTTTAAATATCATCCATCTATATATCTCACCATGACTATGAGGATCAGTATGACATCAGCTTGTAATAGACACCTCACATGACCCTTTTTGGATAAATGCTATGTGTAGCAGGGCAGTCACCCCGCTCCGGCTAAGAGGGGTTAAAAGCAGCCCTGGAGAGGGCTGCAGCTGAGCCAATAGGGTAGGCTGATTGGGGAAGCAGCCACAGCTGGGGCCATGCCCCAATCAGGCCACAGATGGCCCTATAAAAGGGCTGTGAGGCAGGTGCTCAGGCAGTCTCCCTCTAGTGGTGGAGAGAGACAGGCCTGGTGGCTTGGGAGCTCAGCAGGGTACCTGGAGCGGAGCGGGGCTGGGGAAAGGCCAGAGGAGCTGGGGAGCTCTAGGTGGGAAAACCCCCAGGCTGCAGGCCTTGGTAAAGGCCGGGAAGGATAAATGGGGTTGCAGAGGTGCAGCCCAGGGTAGGCAAAGGCAGCAGGTCCAAACCGTCCTCACTGATGATGAGTGGTGTAGACTGCAGTCTGCCCCAGTGAGCAGGAGCTAGATGGTGACTGGCAGTAGCCACTGAGGTGAGGTGGGGGTATAGGGTTGGGGGTTCCCCTGGGTGGGGAGACCCAGAGAGTGGGGATACTGCCAGGGGGAAGCACCCAGGAAAAGGGGCACCGGGGTCTGGGAGGGACACGGGGGGGCCAGCGGAACAGCGGCCAGCGGAGAGTGCTTCAACCATGGAAAAGCTAATTCCCTGGACGACCAGCGAGAGGCGCCGTGCCGGTGAGTCACAGCATCGCTACACTATGAAAGCAGCATGAGAGGTGTAATGAGTCTGTCAGGCCTGACAGGAACCGCACAGAACAGTGAACCCTTTGCCAGTTGGCACTGAGGGGTTCTTGGGGTGACAGCAGCGAAGTCGGAGCACCCTTAAGTACTGCTCTGCCCTGGGCTAGCCCCAAACAAGCTGTCAAGAATAGCTTGAGGATTGCAATCCAGCCACACACCCTCTTTCCCCCAGGAATGCCCCCACCCCAAAAATAAAGCATACATCAGAACAGCCATAGTAGGTCAGACCAATGGTCCATCTAGCTCAGTATCCTTCTGACAGTGGCTGGTGCCAGATGCTGCAGAGAGAATGAACAGAACAGGCCAATTATCGAGTGATCCACACCCTGTTGTCCAGTTCCAGCTTCTGCCAATGTTGTGGGAAGGCTGAAGGGTGACAGGGGAATTGACAGCTTGTTCTACACCACATGAGGAGACCCCTTACAACAGGGAAATTCACTGATCATCGGTTATGGTGACTTCTTGGCCTCTTTACTCCAGCAGAGAAAGGGGTCTCATGATAACCGTGTATCAGGCTTTTCTATCTGTGCCTTTGTAACCCTCCAGAGTGAGACATCAGTTAGAACCACCAGCGCCTGTGGAAAATAGTGCCAATATTCAGTGCCATTGCCCTATACTCGTAGCCTTGGAATAGGGACCGAAATGCAACAGATCAGCCTTTCCCTGCTTGCCCCTGGCAGGCCATGCTCACCAGGGCTGGGGCTGGAGACCAGCCCTGTGTGCAGGTGCTCCAAAGCTGAAGCGTCACTAAGCATTTCTTATCAAAAGTGTTTATGGAAATCGTTTTGAAACTTATCTCTCCCTTTCCGTGGTGACTGTAAATCTAATGTTACATTGGTCTGTTTTTGTCAGCAGCATTTGGTGTGACGGCCTTGAGGAATAACGCTTCCATGCCCGCAGAATGCCTGAGCCTGATGAGGAGGAGAAAGAAGAGGACATGTTAAGTGAGATCCTGCAAGCCAGTACTGCATCAGACTGAGATCATAGGGCTTGGAAGGCCAATATGACAGACAGCATGGAGAAGGAAAGAGGGGACAGGAGACAGTCCTAAGAGTCCCAGCAGGACAAGGAGAGGGAAATGCACCAAAACATAATGGGTCTTCTCAGGCAGCAAATACAAATGCTGCTGACCCTGGTTGATTGGACCAAAATAAATCTGATGAGGTTCAACAAGGACAAGTGCGGAGTCCTGCACTTAGGAAGGAAGAATCCCATGCACTGTTACAGACTAGGGACCGAGTGGCTAGGCAGCAGTTCTGCAGAAAAGGACCTAGGGGTTACAGTGGATGAGAAGCTGGATATGAATCAACAGTGTGCCCTTGTTGCCAAGAAGGCTAACGGCATTTTGGGCTGTATAAGTAGGAGCATTGCCAGCAGATCCAGGGATGTGATCGTTCCCCTCTATTCGACATTGGTGAGGCCTTACCTGGAGTACCGTGTCCAGTTCTGGGCCCCACACTACAAGAAGAATGTGGAAAAATTGGAAGGAGTCCAGTGGAGGGCAACAAAAATGATTAGGGAGCTGGGGCACATGATTTATGAGGAGAGGCTGAGGGAACTGGGATTGTTTAGTCTGCAGAAGAGAAGAATGAGGGGGGATTTGATAGCTGCTTTCAACGAACTGAAAGGGGGTTCCAAAGAGGATGGATCTAGACTGTTCTCAGTGGTACCAGATGATAGAACAAGGAGTAATGGTCTCAAGTTGCAGTAGGGCAGATTTAGGTTGGATATTAGGAAAAACTTTTTCACTAGGAGGATGGCGAAGCACTGGAATGGGTTACCTAGGGAGGTGGTGGAATCTCCTTCCTTAGAGGTTTTTAAGGCCCAGCTTGACAAAGCCCTGGCTGGGATGATTTAGTTGGGATTGGCCCTGCTTTGAGCAAGGGGTTGGACTAGATGACCTCCTGAGGTCCCTTCCAACCCTGATATTCTATGATCTACAGGTCCAAAAATACTGGGCACTCCACCCTTTGCAGTCCTTGAAGAACTCCATGGTCTCTGCTTCCTACAACCTCCAACATGCCACGTGGTATCAAAGGGCATATCAACACCCCTACCGCTCCACGCCAGAAAGGAAAACCACATACACTGACCTGTGAGAACCACCACTGGGGTATGTGTAGCCACAACACACTACATTTGTGCACTGAAATGGACAGAAATGCCTTTCCAATTTTAAAGTTCCACTCTGTTAATTTATGTTAAAAATATTGTGACACTGGCAGACCAGGTGCCAGCTTTTGCCAAGGCTTTAGGCCTTAGTTGAGCACTGACCAATTCATCACTGGAGACCAATCTGTTTCACCCATGTTTTACTATGGTTAAGATGGGTATTGAATTTATAACAATGCGTTTAGTGTTTAATCTTTACAAAATGCTTGTAAATTGCAGCATGCATTAATCTCACATATGGTGTCTTTATCTCATGCTATAAGGCAATATTTAAGTTTTTGCTTTATAACTGTTAAAAAGGTTTGCTCTGAAACTGTGACCTCAGTCAGGAGGGATCATATGCTAGTTATCAAGGCGGCTTGTCAAAACCAATGGGCCATTATGGAACATAACAATACAAATACTTTGTTAATTGCCCCTTCACACCCATGAAGAGGCTACATGCAAAATGGCTCATCCCATTAGCTTGAATTCTGGAAGAAGGTAGTAAAAATAGCTGACAAGAAAATTTTCTATTCTCTTTTGCTGTTTGGACTCTCTCAGGGCTGGAGCTGTGAAACAGAGGCAGAGATCACCAGTGTCTCCTGGGTTAGCCTTAAAAGACATTCATAGCTGACAGATATCTACACCCAGTAGCGGCGCCAGCTTTGCCGGCGCCCTAGGCCGCGGAAGGTCCCGCCCCCAAAATCCCGCCCCCAACAGCGGCGGCGGAAGGTCCCACCCCCAAATTTCTAAGGCGGCCGGGGCACCGGCGCCCCTCAAATGTTCGCGCCCTAGGCAACCGCCTAGGTCGCCTAATGGGTTGCGCCGGCCCTGTCTACACCTCTGTCACCTTTTAAAACCATAGACTAACTCATTTGTGTATATATGTTTGCCTGCTTTAAACTTCGTAATTATGCCCTCATTTCTTTTCTTAGTTAATGAATCCTTAGATGGTTTACAATGGGACTGGTTCCAAGCATTATCTTTGGTGTGAGATCTAAGGTAGAAATTGATCTGGGATAAGTGACTGGTCTCTTGAGACTGGAAGCTACCTGAAGCTTTTGTGATCTTTGGTGTATAGCAACCAACTATCACTAAGCCCGGCTTGCCTGGGTGGCAAGAGAGACTGGCATGGCCAAGGGGACTGTCTGGGACTCCATGGTAAGGCTGTTATAGTGCTTCAGGAGTTCACATTTGTTCCTGGGTTGGTGAAATCTAATTTATAGAACTTACCACCAGTTTGAGGTCTCTGCCCTGCTTCATGACAGTCTGCCCTGAGGTTGGCACTGACGGCCCTGAACCGCTCCAGACAGTAAGACAAATATGTATGACTAGGGCGCTACCAATTTCATGGCCGTGAAAAACGCGCCACGGACCGTGAAATAAGCTCTTCCCCATGAAATCCAATGTCCCCTTGTTCCTAGGAGCACCCCAGCAAAGGGGACTGCTAGCTCCGGCTGGGCTGGGGAGGGACAGGACTTGTCCATCCCCCGCACAGCCATTTTGGGGGGTGGGGGAGAGATCAGACACACTTCCAGGGGCCTCCCCCTGCTGCAGGATGCTCTGGGACTAGGCAGCAGCCCCAGAGGTTCCTGCAGCTGGAGGAGACTTGTGGACGTGGGTCCGATCTTCCCTGTGCTGCTGGGAGTGCCAAAGCAAAGAGGCCTCCTAACTCTGACTGGGCTGGGGAGGGACAGAACTTGTCCATCTCCTGCACAGCTGCTCTGGGGGGGCAGGGAGATCAGACCCACCTCCACCTCCGGGTCAAGCTCTGAAGGCAGCACAGAAGTGAGGGTGGCAATCCTATGACACCCCTCCCCCCCCAACAACAGGTTTTTGACCCCCTCCCCCATCGGGTCGGGACTCCCACGGTTACAACACCATAAAATCTCATATTTAAACATCTGAAAACGTGAAATTAACCAATTTTCAAATCCTATGGCAGTGACATTGACCATAACGAACTGTGAATTTGGTAGGGCCCTATGTATGACATTGCCTTGGGTTTTTTTGCACATTTTGCACATAGCGATACTCAAAACCCACAGTATTTGTAAATGTACAGCAGGCACCACACACAAGCTCAGGAAAGCAAACAGTCATATTTATAAATGTACAGCGAGCAATACACAATTTCTAACAGCTCCCAAAGCTCCAGGTCCAGAGAACACTACTATGGCTGATCATTAAAGTGCTCTTTCAAAATCTGCCTCAACCGCATAGTTCTGCGTTGGGATCTTGTAATGGCCCTTGTGTCTGGCTGTTCAAACTCACCAGGCCGCCGCTGCATCTCCACCCAGGTGGCAGCTTTTCCCCCTTTGCCTCACAGGACACAACAGGCAGCTCTAACCATTGGGATATTTTGCTCACTGAGATCCAATCTCGTGAGTAAATACCACCAGCATCCCTTCAACCTACCAAAAGCACATTCAACAGTCATTCTGCACCTGCTGAAGCTTTCATTCGTGCTGTCGACGTAGCCAGTGTATGGCTTCATGAGCCAGGGGAGCAAAGGATACTCTGGGTCCCCCAGAATCACTTGGCATTTCTACATCGCCAATGGTAATCCACCGGCTGGGAAAGAATGTTCCTACTTGCACCTTTCTGAACAGTCCTGTGTTCTTAAAGATGTGAGCATCATGTGCCTTCCAAGACCAGCCCACAGTGATGTCACTGAAGTATCCCTGTTGATCCATCATAGAAAAGTAGCTCTTTCTGTTGATGTACTCTGTGGCAAGGTGCCCTAGTATCAAAACAGGTATATGTGTGCTGCCAAAATAGGGATAGGTAACGGGGCCCCATTGCTGCAAATCCATCAACTCTGTCCTACACATTGCAGAGAATAAGTCATGTGTAGCTGGTGACAATTAATGCCCCTGCACACGTGCATGACAACAGCCAACACTGTGGATTTCCCAACTCCAAAATGATTTCTCACTAACCAGTAGCAATCTGGTGTTGCAAAGTTCCAGAGTGCGATTGTCATTTGCTTCTGTCAATGCAGCTCTCATTCTGGTGTCCCTGTCTTGAAGTGTTGGGGTGAGCAAGCGTGGCACACAGATCCAGGAATGTGGCTTTTTGCATCCGAAAGTTCTGTAGCCACTGCTTGTTGTCCCACACCTGCATTACGATGCGATCCCACCTGTCAGTGCTTGTTTCTCAGGCCCAGATGTGACACTCCTCCACCATCTGCAGCTGCTCAAGGAATGTCATGAACAACCTGGAATTGTTTTTTTGCTGTGTCCCTCAGCAAACTGTCCTCCGAGAAATCATCATGACCCCCATTACTGTAAAACTTGCTGTGGATCTGCAAACACGGGAGAATTATGCATCCTGTTTTTGCAACATTCATCACAATAGCACAGAGCTCTGCAGGCTCCGTGCTTCTGTCAGGGATGGCGGACACTGAAAAGTGCCACACAGGTTTGTGGGATTTTTAAAAAGAGGTGTGAAAATTATGGGATATGGATGGCATTATGGGATGGAGAAAGGTGCATGCTGGGAACTTGACCCTTAGATCTCACAGATCCCTGGGAGAGCCATTTCTATCCCACAACACATTGCAAAAATTTCCCAAAAGGCCTGGCACCAGATGGTAGCATATGGCACACTGGGATACCTACCCATGGCACACCACAATTTGCATCAGCACAAGCACTCCTGGTGACTACGTGCAGCACCAATGCAAGCAGTCAAGTATGCGTGTGCCTGGTCGATACACGAACTTTGGCAGCTGTACAGCAATGTCATTTGCATCAACCAAAGTTTGTAGTGCAGTCATGGTCTCAGTGAGTCAGTGTGAGAGCCTGGTGGATTAGGATCCAGGAGTTCCTGGCGCCCACTCCTGTGCTTCAAACACGCTTTTTTTCTCTGACAATGACTGTGTCAAATGATCCCCCACCCCCTTTATGCTAAAAGGGAACCCCAGCTCTTCAAGCTTCCTCTTCCTCTTGCACCCAAAAAGCTGCAGCAGCAATTTCACACTCCTACCTGCCTACTCGTTGTCTCTCATCCCGCTGATGATGAAAGCACTGGCACCGCGTCCCAATGAGCCATTTAACAAACTGAGTCATGAATGATTTAAATCTCTCACATTGTCACAGCTTGGCAGCCCCCCACACACCCCCCACATGGGAAACCTAAAGGAAAAGGTTCAGCCTATCAAAACTCCTGCTGTTAAAAAAAAATTCCCCATGGCACCTAAACTGAGCAGTGGGTATATTTTTTTTCTCCTGAAAGGTGTTCATTTGTATTGTACTCTCAGAAATAGCCATCGAGGTGGATCTGGACTTTGGAACTATAATTACTTTGGACTAGCTCCAGATTCTTATAAAACAATCTGTCACTGCTGCTTTGGCTTCTACAGGCTTTTAGACAGCTGCTGCTGCTCCCGGTAAAGATAAGGCATTTGCAGCGCTGTCTTCTCATACAGCTTTTTCCTCTGCCATCCTCCCCTCCCCAAGCTCCAGCTCCAGACCTGCAAAATCTCACCCATTTTGGCTTCAGTGCAATCTGTTTTAACAAGACATTTAAAATCTTGTCCTTCCCGTCTTTCTTTTAACCCTGGAGGGAATTAGAATTTTCCAGACTGCCAGCCAAACCGATCCTTTGGAGGATGCACAGTGTATAGTCCAGAAGGACAAGCTGTACTTGGTGCAGATCAGTAGGGTATGCACAATTGTGGCTTTCAGCGACCTTTGTGTTCCCTTGATCCGGAGGGAAATCCAGCCACAGAGTTGGTCCCTGCCTAAATTAGAGCAAGGGGCCATTCCAGCAGCCAGAGAATAGAGACCACTGGGCCAAGTTCTCTTTTCCCTGGCCACATCCCTATGCTAGATGCTGGGAAGGTCACCAAGCCAGCCAAGGATGTCCCCATGCATGGGGAATTCTCCAGGGGCCATGAAAAACAGCTGCTTTGTGCTGGTGGGTGATGTAAAGCAGGGCCAAAAATCAGGATCCATTTTTTTGCCCCCCCTTGCAAAGGTTTATATCTTCCTTATTCATTAATGCTTGCAACCCTTGGTCAGCCAGAGTCTGTCAAACAAGTGGCTTTCTTTGAAGCGGTGATCTACCATGGTGGTTTTATTTAGCCTGAGTGAATGTACCACTTTCATTACTATCCTTTATTTACCGAGCACCAGCAGTGCACAAACGTGGCAGAAAATGATCAACGGAGGCTGGAAATAACAAACTTGCCCTCAGAAACACAGGCAAAAGTCCCAGCAAAATCAATGGCATTTACAGTATGGCCTAGCGGATAGAGCACTAGATGGGGACTCAAAATACCTTTGTTCTATTCCTGGCTCTGTCACTGGCCAGCTGGGTGACCTTGGGCAAACCATTGCTCCTCTATGTGCCTCAGTTTCCCCATCTGTAAAATGGGATAATGAGCACTACTAATGAAAAGCACTCAATAAAAGCTAGGGATTATTACTATTTCTTATTAATTATTATTATTATATCCACACATCTTAGGGCAGAATTGGGCCCTTGCCATCTAGATTAGATACAGGAGCAAATTCAGTCACACTCAGCCTGTAGTCAGTAAGTGCACATCCCCCAAATCTCCTACAGAAATTGAGCAATAACATAAATTGATGTAAGTTACACATCAGGCGTAAATTGCCAACAGGTGTAGGTGGGCGTAAGTGGCTACGGGGTGTGACTTCTGGAATTCAGGGAGTGTGCAAAATGAGTGTGATTTACATGCTGAGAGGGAGGAAAATGGGATGTTGGCAGAAAATAACTGGCAGGAGGGTGTAATATAAAGCAGTCCCCCTATTTTAACTTACTTCTGCACCTCCTGCAAATCCCCAGGTAGCAAACAGAGGCCTGGCAGAAGCAGACGCAATTTCCATTAACTTCAGTGTGAGCTGCATCCCCTTATGTTAGGGCTGTATTTTCACAGAATGCCAATAAGGGGGTATAATTTATGCTTGTATTGCACACCTAGTAAATGCCAGACTGGCGCACGTAAAGGGTGGCTTGCCCCTTAATGGCCAGGGCTAGCCAGCTCTGATTAGAATATAAGAACGACCATACTGGGTCAGACCAAAGGTCCATCTAGCCCAGCATCCTGTCTTCTGACAGTGGCCAATGCCAGGTGTCCCAGAGGGAATGAACAGAACAGGTAATCATCAAGTGATCCATACCCTGTCACCCATTCCCAGCTTCTGGCAAACAGAGGCTGGGGATATCATCCCTGCCCATCCTGACTAATAGCCATTGCTGGACCTATCCTCCATGAATTTATCTAGTTCTTTTTTGAACCATGTTATAGTCTTGGCCTTCATAACATCCTCTGGCAAGGAGTTCCACAGGTTGACTCTGCGTTGTATGAAGAAATCCTTCCTTTTGTTTGTTTTAAACCTGCTGCCTATTAATTTCATTTGGTGACCCCTAGTTCATGTGTAATGAGTAGGAGTAAATAACACTTCCTTATTTACTTTCTCCACACCAGTCATGATTTTATAGACCTCTATCATATCCCCCTTAGTCGTCTCTTTTCCAAGCTCAAAAGTCCCAATTTTATTAATCCTCCTCATACAGAAGCGGTTCCATGCCCCTGATCATTTTTGTTGCCCTTTTCTGAACCTTTTCCAATTCCCATGTATCTTTTTTGAGATGGGGCGACCACATCTGCACGCAGTATTCAAGATGTGGGCGTGCCATGGATTTATATAGAGGCAATATGATATTTTCTGTCTTATTATCTATCCCTTTCTAAATGATGCCCAACATTCTGTTCGCTTTTTTGACTGCTGCTTCACATTGAGCGGATGTTTTCAGAGAACTATCCGCAATGACTCTAAGATCTCTTTCTTGTGCGGTAGCAGCTAATTTAGACCCCATCATTTTATATGTATAGTTTGAGATTGATTGAGAAAAGGGTTTGGGCTTGGCAGCTGGGACCAGATGGCTGAGCTTGAGCCAGGTAAAGCTGGCGAGACATTGAATGGGGACCTAGCTCTGGGAAGAAGGGGAGAGAGTGACCGAACTGGGGTTTGGAGGGCCAGTGTGTAAGGACTCATTAAATGGCACTGAGGAAAGTTGTAATGACCTGTGGACTGTGAGTTATTAAGGGGCCCTGATGGGGGGGACATTGGTAGCAGGGCACCTGTAGCGGGGTGGTTACCCCGCTCCTGCCCTGAAGGGCTAATAGCCATTAATGGACTTAACCTCCATGAATTTATCCAGTTCTCTTTTAAACACTGTTATAGTCCTAGCCTTCACAACCTCCTCAGGCAAGGAGTTCCACAAGTTGACTGTGTGCTGTGTGAAGAACTGAGACAAAGGGGTTACTGCCAAGGGGCAGCACCCCAGATAACGGGGCACCGGGTCTGGGAGGGACATGGGGGCCAAGCGGCAGCGGGACACGGGCCTGCAGCGGGTGCTCTGGAGGCTGGACGAGCTAATTCCCAGAGACAACCAGCAGGAGGCGCTGCAGGGGTGAGTCCTGCATTGCTACAGCACCACAGATTGATGTGACTTCTGCCACATGGGGGTGCTCAGGAGGCAGGTGCCCCCACTACAGCACAAGTTACGTGACTTTGAACTCACATTTCCTGACCAATTGACATGCCTGTTTATATAATGGTTGTATTAGAACCTGAGGGCTGGATTTGCTTTTCCAAGGGCTGGAGGATACAGATTGTGCCAAAAAGTAGCTTTTCGCCACTACTGTGGGGGCAACTTTAAGTTCCACTAGGGGCTCCATAGGATTCTCGCTAGCAGAAGCTGCTGCGGGACTGCCCTGAATCAGCACGTCCCCCTGCCTCTGTTTGGTCATGCCTCCTTGCAAGCCAGCATCACCTGCCTTTTGAGTGCAGCTAGCCAGCTGCAAGCCTCCCAGTGGAGGAGAGGCTAGAGCCTCTCTGCACCACTGCAACCTCCAATCGCGATGAAGGGCCATGCCAGCGGAGTGACTCTGGCACCTTTCCTGCAGCGGTGGGGACGGCACAATACTTCCTGCAGGGTGCCTGATCTCAGTGTCACTAAAGATGGATGATGCCGAATCCCTGCTTCTCTACGGAGGCCCACAGCATCTGGCTGCAATGGCTCAGCGCTTCCCCTGAACCTATTTACCTCAATTGCCATTTACAAAATACAATGTGATTCAACAGCAGTGGAAAGAAAACTCTTTTTCCATAGAAACAAAGACCAAAGAAGCTGTTCAAGCCCTTCATGCCTCTCAGTGCAGTGAGATGGGCCCAGGACATCATTTACCTTTCTGAGCAGAGTTTGTTTGTTCTTCTACTGCTGCCCATCAGCATCGTATCTTAGCCCCTCCCCTGGAAAATCAATAGTAATAGCAGAGTCACTGGTAGACTTCATGGAATCCCTGGCACTTCTCCCTTGTGGGGGCCAAAACTCTGCTTGGGGTGGGGTGATCGGTTAATTTTTTTAGATGTTATGAATTTCCTGTTTTGGTTGGTTGGGGTTTAGGCTGTGGGGGTTGCAGTGGTCAGTGTTCTGTAATTCTGATGGTGGAAAGGCTTTTTCAAAGAGGAAGATTTTGCAGCATTTCCTGAAGACTGACAGACTCTAGATTTTCCTGGCTGTCTCTGGAAGTTTGTTCCATAGCTGGATCCCCTAGACCCAGAATGCTTTGTCTCCAGCTCGCACGTGCTTCGTCCTGGGCTTTGCTATCTGTGTTGGCCCAGAGAAGCACAGCTGTCACAGTGGTTCATAGACTGAAATGCAGCTGGGACTTGATCCATAAATTCCTTTAGAAATTAGGACCAAGCCTTAAACTGGCATCAGCAGCTTTCTTTGGGTCACTTTTATCTCCTTTATTTCCCAGCTCAACCTTTCTTCCCTGATTAGGCCGTTTCTCTGCTCTTCCTGGGGGACTTGTTGCTCTCACTACACCGTCTTCTGTCTTCCTTTGGCTCACTCCCTTCTGCCTGATTGCTATCATTCCCAGTCACCAGCTGCCTAATTCCAACTCCCTGCCTGCTCTCAGGTGTTATTCCAATCAGCCCCATTCCAGCCCCCGCTTCCACCCTATGCCCTGCACCCTTGTGCACATTCAAATCAGCTGATATGCTCTTGTGAACATTATCTAGATCTGAAACCTCTACGGGCTCCTGGAAGGACATTTTCAATGGAGGACCCTCTGCTTTGCTTGAGCCCACATGTTGTGTTGACCTTTAGGGCTTGATGCAAAGACTGTGTCCTCTGAGGCCAACACTGTTGAAATTGTCCACCAGTTTGAGGTACCTCCAGTTTTGGGGGCCCAATCTGAGACAGTTTGAGCTTGATTTTTCAAGGGAGCCAAGCAACTGTACCTCCTACTGGCGTCCGCTAGAAAAGTGAGCCCTCAGCATCTCTGCTAATCAGGCGTCTTGAGCTGGCCATTGGGAACTTGTGGCACCCAGAATCTGAGAGCACTTTTAGGCACTACAGCTTTTATGTCGGAGGTGTACCCATTTTTGTACATTTATTTTTTGAGCAAATCTATCTAAGGGCTTGTCCACACCTACAGTGCTGCGTAGCTATACCTGTGCAGCTGCAGCATTTTAGTGAAGACGTTACTAAGCCAACGGGAGAGCTTCTTAATACACCTCTGTGACAGGCAGCAGCGATGTCAATGGGAGAGGCTCTCCTGTTGCCGTTGCGTTGTCTATGTAACACCGACAGACCACAGTCGTTGGCAGGCAGAATCGAACCTGGGATCTCTGGAGCTAAATGCATGAGCCTCTCCTGCATGAGCTAAAAGCCATGTGGCCGTTAGCTAAGGCTGTAGCAGCCTCATTAATCTCTAAGTGGTCTCGGTGCCACTAGAGGGGACAGAACACCACCCCCAGGAGGTGAGTGGGTTACATCTACACCAGGGGGTAGGTCAGTATTACTACGTTGCTCACGCCCCTGAGAGACGTAACTCTACTGATGTACCTTTGTAGTGTAGACCTGGCCTTAATCTAGTTGACATGGCTCAACACATATTGCAATCAGTGTGTGGTGTGTCTTTTTTTTTTAGTATTATTTTTAAAGAACTCTGTTCATGCCCCCAGAGAAGACTGTTTGATGGGAGCACGTAAATAATAAATACACCAAACAGACTGGCATTCCTAACTCCCAGATGCCACCATGATTCCCAACTGTCATTCTGAGCCACCACTCCCAATCCAGGGGCCAACTCACACTCCCAGCCACCCGCTCCCAATTCTCTTATCCACTGGTCGCTTCTCAACTACCCACTCCCAAAGGTCATCCCCTCTTCAGCTGCCTGCTCCCTGCCGCTGCTCTCAGCTGCCCCAGAACCGTATGAGCCCAGCGTCCCATCCTTTCTCCTGTTAAAGGGACATCATCCAAAAACACTTCACTTGCTCTTTGACTAGCAACATAGAGAAAAACCCTATCTCTTCCTGTGCCCACGACTAGACCCACTGAGTTCGTAAATCACTCAGGTTGTGTGTGTGGTCAGGTGTCTCACTCGTGGGTAGACACGTTTTTCCCCCCTTCAAGTGGGTCAGCACCAATTGTGAATCTCCTTTGAGCTGTATCATTCCATTTCCTCTCTTTCCTGTCACATGCTTGATGAGCGAGAAGGGTACAATAAACCTTTCCGCTCTGAGCGTTTTCTCAGTCAGATCTCACCACTACCAAAGCCCATCATTCAGGAGCAGTATTAGAAGGTGTTCTGAAGACTGTAGATCCTATTTTTGATTATTGGAATCATATGCCCCTGACATGACTAACTACCTCTCTGAGGGGCTCTTTCAGGCCTTGAGCTGCTAGTGAACTGAGTGGGAAATGGAACTTTATTAAAGTGATTAATCTTAGATAAGTTTTAATAGGACAGGAGCCAGCGTTCTCATTTTCCTTTATACGTGGCACTGGTGGAGTGCTTCCATCTCTCCCTGCTTGTGCAGTATCTTAATGCCATTTGTCTTGTGTACTTTATTGCTCTGATGGGGGCTGGGGAATCCGGGGAGCTAAAAGTCTGTTTTCAATGGATTTAACGTCATTTTAAGTGAACAGATTTTCTTTATTTTTAATTTGCTTATTTGCTGATATTGACCCTGATTCTTCACTCATTGGATCCCATGGACTTCAGAGCGAGTTTTGTGTCTTGTATTGGGAGAACTGGAGCCAACGTGTTTTTATTATTAATAACGATTGATCGATTGTTGTGCCCAAGGGTCTTGATGAGGATCAGCATCCCATTGTGCTGGCTGCTGTACAAATAAATAGGAAGATCCATTGCCTGCCCCAAAGAGCTTTCAACATACACCTCTACCCCGATATAAGGCGACCCGATATAACACGAATTCGGATATAACGCGGGAAAGCAGCGCTCCGGGGGGGCGGGGCTGCGCGCTCTGCCGGATCAAAGCAAGTTCAATATAACGCGGTTTCACCTATAACACGGTAAGATTTTTTGGCTCCCGAGGACAGCGTTATATCGGGGTAGAGGTGTATATGGGCCTGATCCAAACCCCTTTGAAGTCAATGGGAGTCTTTCCATTGACTTCAATAGACCTTTTTGTCTTCTTAGCACCTAATCCAATGACATTCAAAGGGTGGGAGAGAACAATGCCGGCAAAGCTATACTGTTTTATACACATACATTTGTGTGTTCACTGGCTTTTATTTTGGTTTGTAATGAGACAAATACACATACATTTGTGTGTTCACTGGCTTTTATTTTGGTTTGTAATGAGACAAATCAATAAGGAAATTATAGACTTTCCCCAACTGCATCTCAGCCCAACCATCATATGACGGCTGTTTTTTTATGGCATCCTGGTAGAGGTGGCTCTCAAAAGGACTGGCAGGGTAGCAGCCTTATGGATCAGTTCAGGCAGGGCTGGCCTTATGGGTGGGCAAAGCGGGTGACTGCCCAGGACGGTGTGCTCAGGGGGACGATGTGATCAAGGGGCAAGGAGCAGGGCGAGCCTGAAGTGCAAGGTCATGGAAGGGAGCTTGGGGCAATGGGGGGGAAGCAGTGGGGCTTAGGGGTGATGGGGAGGCAGCATGGGCCAGAGGGGGGCTGGCAGGGGCGTGGGGAGATGAGGGGGGGTTGTGGGAGGCAGTGAGATCCAGGGGTAATGGGATGGGGTGGGTGGGGAGTCCAGGGAGGCAGCAAGGCACCAAAATACAAGTTCACCCAGGGTGCCACTTTCCCTAAGGCTGGCCCTGAGTTCAGGGAAGGTGAGGGATGGCACAGAATAAGTGCAATGACATTTGTGTGAAGAGCAGACAAGTGAGTGGCTGAGGCTGGTGTTGTGGTGGAGCAATATGACTTTCTGTGGCAAGTAACCTCTGCCTGGCATAGCCAGGGGCTGTCTCCATAGCTGTGCAACAGGGAGTCTGGGAAAGGCAGGAAACGATTCTGGTTTTGAGTGCATGGGAGGGGGGTTGTAACTGAGAAGGAAGATGACTATACAGGAACTTTGCTGCTTTTCTGTGCGTATTCTTATTATTTTTATTGCCAGTCACAGGCCAGAACCCTACTGGGCTAGGCACTGCGTGCACACACACAACCAAAAGACTTACAACTTGAGTAGATACTATGGTGACCTGGCCACTAACTGGGACTCTTTAATCCAGTGGCGGAAGGAATAACAAAAACCAATGACTAGAAACTGAAGCCAGACAAATTCAACTGAGAAACAAGGCACAATTTAGTTACAGTGCAGATGATTAACTGCTGGAAAAAAACTGTCAAGGGAAGTGGTGGATTCTCCATCTCTTGAAGTCCCAAACCAAGACTGGATGCCTTTCTGGAAGATACGCTTTAGCTGCAAGTTATTGGTCTCAGTACAAGAGTAACTGTCTGGCTTCCTCTGTATCACAGGCCATAGAATTTCAGACTGGACGATCTCATGGCCCCTTCTGGCCTTAATATGTACAATATGTGCCATAGAAAAAGCTAAGATCTGTAGATGGAACATACTTTAACAGAGACATTATGAGACTGAACGTCATTTAGAGGGTGGGGGTAAAGAATCATTCTAATACACTTGACAATGATTGCACTAGTACTGCCCAAATCTGGATTGAGTTTAATCCCTCATTTCTACTTCCTACATTCTGGGTGTTGGAATCAGCCAGAATGCCAGGCACTGCCTTATCTGACAATGGCATGATATATAAATTCCCATCAACAAAGAGATCTTGGAGCCATTGTGGATAGTTCTCTGAAAACATCCAATGTGCAGCGGCAGTCAAAAAAGCAAACAGAATGTTGGGAATCATTCAGAAAGGGATAGATAATAAGACAGAGAATATCATATTGCCTCTAAATAAATCCATGGTATGCACACATCTGGAACACTGCATGCAGATGTGGTCACCTCATCTCAAAAAGATACATGGGAGTTGGAAAAGGTTCAGAAAAGGGCAACAAAAATTATCAGGGGTATGGAACAGCTTCCATATGAGAAGAAATTAAAAAGACTGGGACGTTTCAGCTTGGAAAAGAGACGACTAAGGGGGGATATGATATAGGACTATAAAACCATGACTGGTGTGGATAAAGTAAATAAGGAAGTGTTATTTACTCCTTCTCATAACACAAGAACTAGGGGACACCAAATGAAATTAATAGGCAGCAGGTTTAAAACAAACAAAAAGAAGTATTTTTTTCACACAACACACAGTCAACCTGTGGAACTCCTTGCCAGAGGATGTTGTGAAGGCCAAGACTATAAAAGAGTTAAAAAAAGAACTAGATTAATTAATGGAGGATAGGTCCATCAATGGCTATTAGCCAGGATGGGCCGGGATGGTGATCCTAGCCTCAGTTTTGCCAGAAGCTGGGAATACATAAGAACGTCCGTACCGGGTCAGACCAAAGGTCCATCTAGCCCAGTATCCTGTCTACCGACAGTGGCCAATACCAGGTGCCCCAGAGGGAGTGAACCTAACAGGCAATGATCAAGTGATCTCTTTCCTGCCATCCATCTCCACCCTCTGACATACAGAGGCTAGGGACACCATTCCTTACTCATCCTGGCTAATAGTCATTAATGGACTTAACCACCATGAATTTATCTAGTTCTCTTTTAAACGCTGTTATAGTCCTAGCCTTCACAACCTCCTCAGGTAAGGAGTTCCACAAGTTGACTGTGCGCTGCGTGAAGAACTTCCTTTTATTTGTTTTAAACCTGTTGCCTATTAATTTCATTTGGTGACCCCCTAGTTCTTGTATTACGGGAATAAGTAAATAACTTTTCCTTATCCACTTTCTCCACATCACTCATGATTTTATATACCTCTATCATATCCCCCCTTAGTCTCCTCTTTTCCAAGCTGAAGAGTCCTAGTCTCTTTAATCTCTCCTCATATGGGACCTGTTCCAAACCCCTAATCATTTTAGTTGCTCTTTTCTGAACCTTTTCTAGTGCCAGTATATCTTTTTTGAGATGAGGAGACCACATCTGTACACAGTATTTGAGGTGTGGGCGTACCATCGATTTATATAAGGGCAATAATATATTTTCAGTCTTATTCTCTATCCCCTTTTTAATGATTCCTAACATCCTGTTTGCTTTTTTGACCACCTCTGCACACTGCGTGGACATCTTCAGAGAACTATCCACGATGACGCCAAGATCTTTTTCCTGATTCGTTGTAGCTAAATTAGCCCCCATCATATTGTATGTATAGTTGGGGTTATTTTTTCCAATGTGCATTACTTTACATTTATCCACATTAAATTTCATTTGCCATTTTGTTGCCCAATCACTTAGTTTTGTGAGATCTTTTTGAAGTTCTTCACAGTCTGCTTTGGTCTTAACTATCTTGAGCAGTTTAGTATCATCTGCAAACTTTGCCACCTCACTGTTTACCCCTTTCTCCAGATCATTTATGAATAAGTTGAATAGGATTGGTCCTAGGACTGACCCTTGGGGAACACCACTAGTTACCCCTCTCCATTCTGAGAATTTACCATTAATTCCTACCCTTTGTTCCCTGTCTTTTAACCAGTTCTCAATCCATGAAAGGACCTTCCCTTTTATCCCATGACAGCTTAATTTACGTAAGAGCCTTTGGTGAGGGACCTTGTCAAAGGCTTTCTGGAAATCTAAGTACACTATGTCCACTGGATCCCCCTTGTCCACATGTTTGTTGACCCCTTCAAAGAACTCTAATAGATTAGTAAGACACGATTTCCCTTTACAGAAACCATGTTGACTATTGCTCAACAGTTTATGTTTTTCTATGTGTCTGACAATTTTATTCTTAACTATTGTTTCGACTAATTTGCCCGGTACCGACGTTAGATTTACAGGTCTGTAATTGCCGGGATCACCTCTAGAGCCCTTTTTAAATATTGGCGTTACATTAGCTAACTTCCAGTCATTGGGTACAGAAGCCGATTTAAAGGACAGGTTACAAACCTTAGTTAATAGTTGCGCAACTTCACATTTGAGTTCTTTCAGAACTCTTGGGTGAATGCCATCTGGTCCCGGTGACTTGTTAATGTTAAGTTTATCAATTAATGCCAAAACCTCCTCTAGTGACACTTCAATCTGTGACAGTTCCTCAGATTTGTCACCTACAAAAGCTGGCTCAGGTTTGGGAATCTCCCAAACATCCTCAGCCGTGAAGCCTGAAGCAAAGAATCTATTTAGTTTCTCTGCAATGACTTTATCGTCTTTGGGCGACAGGGGATGGATCACTTGATGATGACCTGTTCTGTTCATTCCCTCTGAAGCACCTGGCATTGACCACTCTCGGAAGACAGGATACTGGGCTAGATGGACCTTTGGTCTGACCCAGTATGGCCGTTCTTATGTTCTTAACTACAGCAATCTGTTCTCAAGCATGACTTTTATTTCCGTGCTTCAAAGTTTTTAAGCCCTCCTGTCTGGGAATGTTAGTGGTGGCTCAGACATGCCTGGAACGAACAACATTCATTGCTTGAACTGTTTTAGAGATCTCCAACAAGCTGTCGTTTGTCTCAGGGGCCCTGCTTGGGGACAATGTAGCTAGATCAAAGTACAGTGCAATGTCAAATTAGTAGCAGTAGCAGTCTGTTAGTCAGGAGAAACAAAATAAATGCAGCATAAGGCCTGGTCCACACTAGGGGGGGGGATCGATCTAAGATACGCAACTTCAGCTACGAGAATAGCGTAGCTGAAGTCGACGTAACTTAGATCGAATCAAAATTACTTACTTCGCGTCCTCGTGGCGCTGGCTCGACGGCCGCGGCTCCCCCGTCGACTTTGCTTCCGCCTTTCGCACTGCTGGAGTTCAGCAGCCGACGGGAGAGCGATCGGGGATCGATTTATCGCGTCTACACTACACGCGATAAATCGATCCCCGATAATTCGATCGCTACCCGCCGATCCGGTGGGTAGTGTAGACGTAGCCTAAGTGTAGGGCTGTGGTTCTGTGCTCCACAGGCCAGGAGGAGGGGCGGATAAAGGTGGCTTAAAGCTATTTTTTGCATCCTTCCTCTTAGGGGTTGTTATGGGAGCCAATGGGCCTTTGGTGTAAAGTAGAGCGGCCCAGAGCTGCTCTCTGTTATAGCTTCCCCCTCAGGTCAATGTGGCAAGACCAACGCTAAGAGAAAGGGAGCCAGACTCTAGTCTTCCCTATGCATTATCAGCAACGTTGTTTATTCAGGCCACTAATTTCAAAAGGGGCCACTGAATTGGGGTGCCTGACATGAGACAACTTGGAGTTGATTTTTTCAGAGGTGCTGAAAATCAGGCCTGGAGTGTTTCAAGCTGGGCATTCAAAAAGTGAGGCCTCAACAATGAATGGCCACTCTTGAATATTTTGGCCTGTGCTCCAATCAGCTACAACCTCTTACATGGTTCATCCATTAGAGAGAGACAAAGATTCCCCCATGCACTAATGTGGTTTACAGTTGCAAATCCACCAACACCAAGGGTGTGTGTGTGTGTGCGCAGATTCATTCAGAGCTAAATTTAATTGCCAGAACTCTTATTAGTAACTAAAGTCAGCAAATGCACCGAGTACACCCAGGGATCCAGTCTGTTGAGTAAGAAGGTGACATATTTACTGTCCTTTTTCAGACTAGAACTTCACTTTAAGGGTTGACTGGGAACATGAAATGCAGGCTGCAGCATCTCCCACTAAAACACTAAATGTTCAGGTTGTTGGGTCATATAAATGCTCTCTTTGGTTGCTTTTTACTTAAGACGCTGTCAGAAATTGACATTCACAGGAGCAGGATTGTATCCAAAGAGCTCACAAGTACAAATCTAGTTGTTGGAGGTATATTATAATACTGTCAGAAGGATTATAATTGAAAGAAGAGTTTGGTTCAGCTAACTTAGTGGGTACAATCTCTAGAAATAATGGCAACGTATCCCTTTGCAGGGGTTGGAAGTAGCAAGTAGCATCATGCTAAGAGGCTTATTCCCCTCCCCCCCACCCACCCTCCATTTAATAAAGAGGCCGCACAGCGGAGGCCACATGTCCAGGTGAGAATGACTGATCTGGTAATGGCTAGGAGTTCCATGGTTATTTATTCAGGGGCAAATCCTGCCTCTTGCCTTTGTACCACTGGAGGCTCCCTTGGTAGGCAAACTGCTGTGGCTCTGATGCACCATAAGGCAGACAAGGCTGCAGAGTGCCCACCAGTACACAGTGAGGAGCTGAATGCTGAGGGGGAGGACACCTTGTGCAGCAGCATGCAGAAGAGGGCAGGGAATGTGAGGACGAGGTGCAGCCCAGCAGAGCTTCCACCCCATCCACCAACACTGGAAGGAGAACAGCTTTCATGAGTGTTGTATTAACTCACCCCTGCAGCCCCTCCCACCCAATCCCCGATTTGGACACTCTGGGAACAGCGACAGCTTCTCAATGTCTAAGAAAGACCATTAGAAGGCATGAGGAAGACAATGGTCCTCTTCTCAAAAGCCTGTAGTCTAGGAGGAGGGGAACCTGTCAGAATTGGGGTGAGTCTTGCATTACTTGACACAACTGATCAATGGCTGGCGCGCACAGTTGTGAATGGGGACACATGGTTCACTGGGATCAGTCAAGGGGAACAAATGGTACTTAGCAGCAGCATCTCTCTCTCTAATGTAGATAAGGCCTGGGTATAAGAGAAATAATTGGGAATCGGGTGATGCACTGGGCAGAAGATTTGCCCCTATGGACCTGGTTCTGCAGAGAACTCAAAAATCCCCTTGATTTCGCTCATGATCAACAGGTGATAACTCTACAATGTTATGACACTGTGATATAGACATATGTTAAAAGATGGCAACACCAGTCACAGTGTAACCAGCTGGCATCACAATATGTAGCTGCTGATGGCTGCCAGCCGTCTGACTGTATCTGATGGGACACACGTGTGGGTCAGTCACCACCTCTCAGCACATCATAGGACTGGCAGGGACTTCTTGGGTCACCAACTCCAGTCCCTAGGGTTGCCAACTTTCTAATTGCACAAAACCAAACACCCCTTCCCTGTCCCTGCTCTGAGGCCCCGCCCCCGCTTGCTCTATCCCCCATCCCTTGGTCGCTCGCTCTCCCCCACCCTCACTCACTTTCATTGGACTGGGGCAGAGGGTTGGGGTGTGGGAGGGGGGGATGAGGGCTCCGACTGGCAGTGCGAGCTCTGGGGTGTGGGAGAGGGCTCTGGGCTGAGGCAGGGGGGGTATGGGCTCTGGACTGGGGGTGCAGGCTCCAGGTGGGGCCAGAAATGAGGGATTCAGGATGTGGGAGAGGGCACTGGGCTTGGGTGAGGACTCTAGCTGGGGGTGCAGGCTCTGGGGTGGGGCTGGGGATTAGGGGTGTCAGAGAGGGCTCCGGGCTGGAGCAGGGAGGGTATGGGCTCTGGGCTGGGGGCTCCAGGTGGGGCCCAAAATGAGGGGTTCAGGGTGCAGGAGAGGGCTCTGGGCTGGGGCAGGGGTGGGAGTGAGGACTCTGGCTGGGGGGTGCAGGCTCTGGGGTGGTGCCGGAGATGAAGGGTTTGGGGTGCAGGAGGGGGCTCCAGGCTGGGGCAGGGGAGATATGGGCTCTGGACTGGGGGTATGGGCTCTGGGTGGAGCCAGAAATGAGGGGTTCAGGGTGCGGGAGAGGGCTCCGGGCTGGGGTAGGGGGTTGGGGTGTGTGTGTGGGGGTGAGGGCTTTGGCTGGGGGTGTGGGCTCTGGGGTGGGGCCGAAGATGAGGGGTTTGGGGTGCAGGAGGGGGCTCACGGCTGGGGCAGGGTGTTGGGGGGTGCGGAGTGAGGGCTCCAGGAGAGAGTTTGGGTGCAGAAGGGGACTCCAGGGCAGGCTGGGGCAGGGGGTTGGGGTTTCAGGAGGGGGTTTGGGATGTGGGGTCCCAGTGGCACTTCCAGGAGCCATGTGGAGCTAGGGCAGGCAGGGAGCCTGCCTTAGCCCCAGACCCCCGCTGCGCTGCCGACCAGACTTTTAACAGCCTGGTCAGCAGTGCCGACCGTAGCTGCCAGGGTCCCTTTTCGACCGGGCATTCCGGTAAAAAACCAGACACCTGGCAACCCTACCAGTCCCTGCTATCGCCGGCAACCCCCTCCATAAAATCCTGTTCATAAACCTATCAAGCGCCATCTTGTTTGATTGTTTACCCCACACACACACACTGCTCCAGAGCCTCACTCCTCTTCTAACTTCCAGCCTGGATTTATTCCTGGCCAGTGTATACCCATCATGCGTCACTTATCACATCCTGAGGCAAGGTGCTGCTGTAAATCACCTCGCCTTGGACACGCCCGACCTGCCACGCCATGAAGCACATCCTGTGGTCGAGGAGGTGGGGTCAACAGATCACTGGACGTGGCAGCTCTTTGGGGCCGGGACTGCCTCTGTTCTGTGGTTCTGGTTTGTACAGCACCTAGCGCAGTGGGGTCCCGGACCAGGATGTGGGGGCCCCTTGGCATTCTGGTACTACAGATAATAGGGTCCCAGTGGAGGGACAGAGGAGTTGTGGGGGTCCCTGGCCTATGGTGACTGAGGGGGTCCCCCGTTGTGGGGATGCCCCTGGAGAACGGGGGCTGGGCAGTGACCCCGATTCCTCCTTTAGGGGCACCAGGAGCTGCCCTGCTGCCGCTCCTATGCCACCCAGCCCAGCCCAACCCAACCCAGCCGCGCCCCGCCCCGAGTCAGCAGGCGGCTGGGATCGGCCCCGCGCACCCCGTCATCCCAGCCTCCGCCTGCTGGGAGCCGCCCCCGCGGGGGCCTTGGCCACACTCAACATGGCCGCCCGGGCGGGCCAGCCCAGCACCGAGCCGGCTGCTGGGGCGGCCTCCTACGGCCCCGCTGGGCTTGACTGACGCTGCAACCGTCCAATGACAAATGACGGTGCGCGGGCCAATCAGGGCGAGAGCGGGGCGTGGCGGGGTTGGGGGAAGCTGCCAGGTTAGGGTGTCTCTACTGCCTGTGCAGTTTGGTTGCGCTGTGCAGCGGCTGCCACGTTTCCCGTCCAGTTCTGCCCCGGCCTGATCTTTGCTCCCGGCGGCGCCGCCGTCACCACGCGGGGGTTGAACTCCACTGGGGGGCGAGGCCGCCGGCTGCGGAGCGTCCCCACCCAGGCAGCAGCCCGCCCTGCTGCTGCTGAGTCACTGGTGCTGGGGGCACCCCAGGGCGCCCAGGGGCTGCTTGGGCCAGGGGTGCTGAGAGCCACTGAACCAAGCTGTAAACCCTGTATGTGATGGAAACCACTTCAAACCGGGGTAGCAGCACCCCTAGTTCCAGCACCTATGCCCAGGGCTGCACTGGCCTAAAAGGGAACAGGGGCCAGGCCCTCAGTCTGTTTTAGATTCGTAGCTTGCGAGGTCAGAAGGGACCACTGTGATCTAGTCTGACCTGCTGCGTCACACGGGTCTCGAGCCAGCTGTATTATTATTATTTTTGTCGTAGCACGTGATGCTCCGTTTCCATGTGAACAGGACCCCTCCCCGCACCCCAAGACTTTGCAAACAGCAATGGTCTGTCTTGGTCCTGGTGGCAGAGAGACAAAAGGTCTGTGCTCTGCGATAGTCCAGCTTCGTCCCAGCAGCCTCCACTGAATCCAGATGGAGCTTTGAATGAAGGAATTTGTCATCTCCGCAGGCTGCATCTCTGTGTAAAAGATCAGGCCAACGTCTGTGTCTGAGGGCTGCCTTTGACTTGCAGGGCTGCTTTTGGACCAACGCTGGGTTGAAAGGAATGTAGCAGTCCATGTAACTTCATGTCACAGCAGCTTAATCCTGGTGCTGCATCACATAAGAACATAAAAATGGCCATATTGGGTCAGACTGAAGGTCCATCTAGCGCAGTATCCTGTCTTCCGAGAGTGGCCAATGCCAGGTGCCCCAGAGGGAACGAACAGAACAGGTAATCACCAAATGATCCATCCCCTGTCGCCCGTTCCCAGCTTCTGGCAAACAGAGGCTAGGGACACCATCCCTGCCCATCCTGGCTAATAGCCATTGATGGACCTATCCTCCATGAATTTATCCAGTTCTTTTTTGAATTCAGTTATAATCTTGGCCTTCACAACATCCTCTGGCAAGGAGTTCCACAGGTTGACTGTGCGTTGTGTGAAAAAATACTTCCTTTTGTTTGTTTTAAACCTGCTGCCTATTAATTTCATTTGGTGGCCCCTATTTCTTGTGTTATGAGAAGGAGTAAATAACACTTCCTTATTTACTTTCTCCACACCAGTCATGATTTCATAGACCTCTATCATATCCCCTCTTAGTCGTCTCTTTTCCAAGCTGAAAAGTCCCGTCTTATTAATCTCTCCTCATATGGCAGCCGTTCCATACCCCTAATCATTTTTGTTGCCCTTTTCTGAATCATTTCCAAGTCCAATATATCTTTTTGGAGATGGGGGCGACCACATCTGTACGCAGTATTCAAGATGTGGGCGTACCATGGATTTATATAGAGGCAATATGATATTCTTTGTCTTATTATCTATCCCTTTCTTAATGATTCCCAGCATTCTGTTAACTTTTTTGACGGCCGCTGCACATTGAGTGGATGTTTTCAGAGAACTATCCACAATGACTCCAAGATCTCTTTCCACATTATTTTTATATGAAGTGATCTAATGCCTTTATATTGCAAACGCAGGCTGCAAGAAGGAAAGCAACAGCATCCAACTCCTGACAAAATAATTTCTGGGCATCCTATAAAATAAGGATTTTGTTTAAAGTGCTCAAATAGAACTGGCTCATGTGTCTGCCTAGAAATGGGACCCTGCGTAATAGAAGATTTCTGCCAGTTACAAAGATAGCTTGGAAAATGTCATTGTGGTTTAGATTATAGAAAGAGCCTGGAGATCAGCATCCTTGTATTATGACTTGCTTAATGGCAAATCATTAAATTCATTTCATGTTCTTGTCCAAATCCTGTGTGGCATTAAAGATGGCATTGGTTCAGGGCCTGACGTTCAAAGGTGACTTTAATGGGAACTGTAGATGGTGAGCAGCTCTGAGATATCAAGCCTTTAGTGACTGTTGCAGATATAGAATAGACTTTTGAAAATATTGTTAGTTCAGTTAGTCTCCATGGGAGAATTGGTGTTGTGCAGAGATGCACTGTCTGTCTCTCTGCCCCCAGAGATATAAACTGTGTGTGTTTCATTACCCACTGGATGGAATCAGAATTGTTTTTTCATAGCCCCTATACTGCAAACAGCTACTAGAGATTCTCCTTTAGCTAACACTGTAGGAGTCTGTTTTCTGGAGGCTGAGGATCTGGGTTCTCTTGCTGTTGCTGTGAAGTTCCAAATATTCACAAGCTGCAGCTCTGCGACAGGCAGCCATGAAATCCTAGATTTTTGACAATATTTCCTGTTAGCCACATGGTGCAATTAGTGCTTGTGAAAGGTGCCCTGACTGAAATTCTCCATTTAGCCACAGCAGGCAGTCGGTATGCAGGCTGCCCCAAGCCATTAGGGTATGGGGTTTCTGTTGTAGACATCTGTCCATTACAATCTGCTCGCTGGCCACTCACTCATTTCACACAGGCTCCCAAATCAGATGGCAATAACGTTTGACCAGTACTGAGCTGGTCTGAAATTGAACCATCAACATGCAGCTAAAGCAGGGATCGGCAACTTTTGGCATGCGGCCCGCCAAGGTAAGAACCCTGGCGGGCCGGGATGGTTTGTTTACCTGTTGCATTCGCAGGTTCGGCCGATCGCGGCTCCCACTGGCTGCGGTTCGCTGCTCTAGGCCAATGGGGGCTGCGGGAAGCGCTCGCCAGCACATCCCTCGGCCCGTGCCACTTCCCGCAGTCCGTATTGGCCTGGAGCGGCGAACCACGGCCAGTGGGAGCCGCGATCGGCCGAACCTGCAGATGCGGCAGGTAAACAAACTGGCCCGGCCCACCAGGGTGCTTACCCTGGCGAGCCCGTGTGCCAAAGGTTACCGATCCCTGAGCTAAAGGTTCCATAACACGTACCCCCTGGTCACTTCCTCTGGTAGTTATATTCTCACTCCCTTTCCAAGGGGCACACGATACATGGGACCGTTCAGATGGGGCAGCCCTCCCTGTTGCGTTCTTTATTTTTCTACAACCACATGCTGCTTTTTACATCTTCCTTCTCTCCTCCTCCCTTCAAAACAGATCTGTTTTAAAATGCAGCGTCTGCCACTGTGCTGTTTAAACCTGAGTCACTGTAGACTTAACCTGTCCATGGCACCTGCTCCTTTTCCTCATTCTTGACACTACTTGTGTTGATCCTGAATCTTTAATATGGTTGTGCGGCTAGAGACATTTACGTAATATAGGGAGCTTTCCTAACCATCCAGGATGGAGTGTAGGGTTATAATCTCCCACACATGCGGACCAGTCTGTCTTTTAAACAGGTGTGTCACACGTCTTGTGATCAGCCATACGTATACTCTAAAATGTCAGATGCAGGTATTCTAGATCAATTTACCGTGTGGGTGACGCTGCTGTTGGCAGCACAAAGCTCCTGGATTTTCCCTTTGCTGCAATGACTCTTCCAAACAATTGTTGCTGCCAAAGTCATCCCTGACAAGCCATAAAGAAGAGCAAATTTGTTCGGCTCCTTTGATGCCAGCCAAGCAATAAACCACAGGGTTTTTATTGAATAATGGGTCTGTTGCTGGACAAATCATGCGTCAAACATCACACAGGAGAGGGGTGTTAGTGTCAGGAGTAAGGGAAGGACCCACAGCTAGCCGGCTTACCTGCTAGCTTAACCTCCTGATGAACTCAGCTGGGCCAAATTTGAGCTGCCTGATTGGCTGGGGATCAGCAGACCTGTGCTTAAGACCAGCAGCAGAAGCAGCGTGTTGGCTGCTGAGAGCATTTGCCCATGAGTGTGTTAACTCCTGCTCATCCTAGCCTTGGACCCACCCACCCTTGCCTTGCCTTGCCTTGCCTCACTCTGAGTAACCTAGTTCCAACCCTGGACTCCGACCCTTGGCTCTGACTCTGATTCCTGGCTACTGATTCCTGCTCCAACCACTAGGCATGCTTGCCCATGTCCTAGTCCCTAATAGTTAGTCCAAGTATCCTGCCAGAGTCCAATAGAGTAAATTACATTCTATATCCTTACACTCCTAGGGCAGCTTCAATTGGAAAATGTTCTTCCTTTCCTGTGGTGTAGCATTGCTGTGTGCTGTCAGAGAACATCCCAGCTACAATCCACCCCAGAGGCAGCTGCATTTCACTGGCTGACAAAATGATCCTTGTGTGTTTGTAAGGTCCAATCCTGCAAGGCACTGAGCATCTTGTGTCTGTGTCTCTATGGCATTTCTAGGGTGCCTATCACTTTAGTATCTAAGAGGGCCTGCGAGCCCTCAGTTCCCACTGACTTCAAGACAAGGGAGTTGAGGGCCTCAGGACCTTGCAAGAGGCTCTCAACAGCCTGCTGAGTCAAGCTCTATAGTCCTTTAAAACAACTGGGGATCCTGTGAGATGAAAGGTGCCATGTCAACGTAATGCTACGCCCCTGGGTGGGTCACCGGCAGTGAGGCTCAAACCGGGGACCTTTCGATCACAAAGCATAAGAAAGCGCTACTGCCTGAATTAAAAGGCCCATCTCTGATAGCCAAAGCTGCGATAGGCCCAGCCACCACTAGAGGAGGACAGACTGCCACACTGAGTGGGCATGGGTTATCCAAATGTACTTCATTGCTGTAGTATTGTTAGCTGAAGGGCCAGTTGGGCTCCTCGACCTCGCCTTGGTGGTCACCTTCTGAACAGACTCATCTGCTCCCCCCAATCTCTGGGGTGGAATTTTTTTACCCCCAGATCCCAGTCCTGCCTGTAATAATAGCACAACACATCCAGTACATTGCACAAAACTCACGGCAATCCTAATGCTACCATACATCAGTTCCAGCACAGGTTTTTATAATCGTCTTCCCAACTTGATGAGCTTCCTCCACATGGATGTTAAAACGCCTTAAAAACCTTACTGACTGCCCAAACTATTCAGAGGGTGGAGGAACCACTTTGCCCAACACTGTAATGCGGCCACCTCTAAGGTGGAACGCAGCATCTGCTTAACAGCAACACTGCCCAAAAGTTTTAAGTAGGAAGTGAAAAAATACAGCCTCCAAATGAAACTGCAGGCAGGAGGCAGAATGTAATGAGCCTAATTGGAATCTGGCCAGGACACCAGGGCTAATAACCTCATTCTGGCAAAAATCTTTGTTTAATCACAATGGGTCAGGGCCTTGGGTTTGTCTCATTTGAAAAAGGACACCTCCACCAGCCTGGTGCGCCCAGCACAATTCTGGGGAGTTGGGAGTCAGTTCACCAGCAATGCAGAAACAGAGCGGGATGTGTGATGTACTTGCCTGATGTGAGTAGCAGGCTGGGATTCCTGAGTTCTAATCCCGGTTTTGACACTGACTTGCTCTGTAGCTTTTGTTAAGTCACTTAACGGTTCTGTCTCCATTTCCCCATCTGCCAAATGGGAGAATAGCCTGGGATGCTATGGATTAGTTAATGTTATAAATTATTTGCCACCACATTTCAGAAGTATTATGCATCACTGGCCACCTGGCTGGTTTCACGTCGGAACAGGTGAAGAAAGTCATAGATTTTCCTTTCAGTCTTAAAGAATTTTAGCTTCCTAGTTACTTTTGGTGGGGAATTACAGAAGTGGATTGACTAGGATGGCATGGTTGGCTCCATGAGGTTAAGTATGGAAAGTCATCTTCCTGAAAGGAAATAACACATCCCTTGGGCTTTTCATCCCTCGATCTCAAAGCACTTTACAAAGGTGGGTCAGTATCATTAGCCCCATTTTACAGATGAGGAAATGGAGGCCCAGAGTTAGTGACTGAGCAGGGAATAGAACCCAGCTCTCCTGTGTCCTAGTCCTGTGCTAGACTCACAGGCCGGTGGATTCAGCAGGCCAGACAGCTAGAAGACACTTTGGGGTCCCTGCCAAACAATTCCATGCTAAACACTGGTTCTGTTTCACAAGATTGTTCCTGGGTGATATTTTTTTTTCTAATGGGAACTGAGGCTTCAAAATAAAGTATGGAAACTTTGTGGAGACACTTCAGATTGTAGTTACAAGCCGGATCCAATAACCTGCTTTTGTAAAGAAACCTTGCCACAGAAAATCTCAGGAATGTCCTCAGGGGTATTGGCCTTCCTAGCCTCGCCCCCTGCCACCGCTGCCCTTTTTGATTTTTCTATAGAACAAAACAGACTAGAGACTTTTAGGATAATCCTTGGCACTTCTGTAGCAATAACTCACTGAGCATCTCAAAGCTTCTTACAGTCATTAATGGACAAGCTTTGCAATTGCCCTGTCAGTAGGACAGTATTATATGGATCTTGTGGATGGCTCAGCTGACGCAAAGAGATTAAGTGCCACATCCTCACAGGTATTGAAATCAATGGACATTAGGAGCCTAAACACCTTTGAGGATCTGGACTTAAGTGACTTACTTAAGGTCACACACTACATCACTGGCGGAGCCAGGAATGAAACCCAGCTCCTCGGCTTCCCAGTCCTGGGCTGTAACCATTACACAAGTTCTCTTCTTTAGAATATACCTAGTGGTTAGAGCATGGGACTGTGAGTCATAAACTTTCTCTCCCCCTTTGGTCCCAGTAAAAGGGATTGGACCACGAGTTTCTTACCTCTCAAACCCTGCTGTTGGAGCCTGGTGGTGAGTTCCTGAATCAGGCCAGGACCACAGTGTTCCCGGTGGCTGCTTATATCCAAGGCCAGAGCAGCACAGCTGAGAACAAAGTTTATTAAAAGTACCCATACAAATCAATTAATCTGACAGTGAAGAAGAGAAATCCAGATGTTTGTGGCACTTCTGACTACAGTCAGTTCATTCCAGCAGCAGGAAAAGGCACCCACACATTCATGCCATGGGGGAGTAACTGCTTTGCAAGCTTTCTACCAAATCTTGGTGCTCAGTGAGCACAAAGCTGTCGGCAGATCAATTCCTCCCTCAATCCCTGAACCAGGGGAGGAGGCATATCCATCTCAGCCACTCTCTAGAACCCCATGAACCCAATCCAGATGTTCACCAGGCCAGCCAATGTCCCTGAACCCTGCTTTTCATTGGAGAGCATCAAGAAAGCTGAGCTCAGTGTGGCATCTCTGACAGAGATCAGGACCCCATGGGGCTGGGTGCTGTACAAAGACCATGAGAGGCAGTCCCTGCCCTGAAGAGATTAGTCTAAATAGACAAGACAGACCAAGGGTGGGGGGTATCAGGAAGCGAAGTGACTTGCCCACTATCACACAGCAGGTCAGCAGCAGAACTGGTTGGGCCCTCCACCATACTGCAGTTCTCTGTGACCATTATCCAAATGATGGCTGTTTCATAACTTACAGTGTGTGAAATAAGTTGGTGGTGTGACAATCTAGTCCAGCCATAAGCAGGAGCATCCACACACGGCCAGGAGACCGAGACAGTCTGCAGGCTGACCCCACTCTCCCTAGGGTGATGGAACAGAGAGAAATCCCATTAAATATGACAGCAAGTGCCCAAGACTGGGAAAGTTACTCCGGAAAAGTAATTACTATAAAGTGCTGGATCAGAATAGTGACAAGCTCCAGATGCTATTGCTGATGACTTTCTCCTAACAAGAGACAGGTTAATCATCTGAAAAGAGAGGAGGGGTTGACTTGTGGCTATGGCAAGATACTGGTAACAGGCCCCTTAGAAAGACTAAGCCTGATAGGCAGGTAGATAGAGAGACAAAGTGGGTGAGGTAATATCTTTTATTGGACCAACTTCTGTTTGGTTTTACCGACCCGACCCCCTGGGTAGACAGCACTATGTTGACGGGTTCTCCCATCAGCATAGGAGCAACTTCACTAAGCGCTCCAGTGATGCAGCTGCGCCAATGCAGCATTTCAAGTATAGACCTGCCCTCTGAGTGTCACAGCTAAATACAAGGTGGAACAGATTGTCTAGCATAAGTAGTTAACACCCATTTCAAGGGACCATTCAAGGGGAAGTGGCCCATTAACACTCCTCCAGTCATAGGGAGGAAAGGAAGGAGGAGGGAAGCAACGGGGGTGTTCTTAGTGCGTTTATAGATTAGGGTTACAGGTTTAGATAATTTAGGGGGGAGGGATAGCTCAGTGGTTTGAGCATTGGCCTGCTAAACCCAGGGTTGTGAGTTCAATCCTTGAGNTAGGGAGGAAAGGAAGGAGGAGGGAAGCAATGGCGGGGGGTGGTTCTTAGTGCGTTTATAGATTAGGGTTACAGGTTTAGATAATAGGTTATAGTACAGGTAGATAGACAAAAGGGTCTGATTCTCCTCTCACTTATATCACACTGGTATAAATCCATTGCTCTCGGTGGAGTAACTCCTGATTTACACCAGAATCAGGCGCAAGATTGGGGTTCTATGTCCAGGCCAACTTTCTGTGTGAATAGCCTGACTGTCCACTGCCTTAACTCCCTGCATAGTCATTTACCTCTGGGCAAAGTGGGTGTAGAATGCTACAAAATGGTAATAACATTTTGCAGCTATATTGCATTCCCCTTGCACCATGTAATTGACAGTGCAAAGATAGAATCAGACCCTCGGTGCTTCAGTTTCCTTACCCATAAAGTGGGAGTTTAATTACTTACATACCTCATGGGGGCTGGGAGGACTAGTTCATGAATGCCTGTAAAGGGCTTTGATATCCTTGGATAACCGGGGCTATAGTATTGTTAAGGCAGTAGTCACCCAATAGTGCCGTTACATATAGATGTACAAGTTCTTCTTCTTAGCATGCAAGCGATGTGTAGTTTTTGAAGAAATTATAGAAATGTAGGACTGGAAGGGGCTTGAGGGGTCATCTAGTCCACCTCCCTGTGCTGAGGTGAGACCAAGTAAACCTAGACAATCCCTGACAGGTGTTTGTCCAACTTGTTCTTAAAAACAATGACAGGGTTTCTACAACTTCCCTTGGAAGCCTGTTCCAGTGATTAGCTACCCTTATAGTTTTGAAAGTTTTTTCTATCTAACTCAAATCTCCCTTACTGCAGATTGAGCCCATTACTACTTCTCCTACCTTCAGTGGACATGGAGAACACTTGGTCAGCATCCTCTTTATAACAACCCTTAATGTATTTGAAAACTCTCAGGTCCCCCCTCAGTCCTCTTTTCTCAAGACTAAGATATCCAGTTGCTTATGCTTTCTTCAGAGGTCAGGTTTTCTAAATCTTTGATCATTTTTGTTGCTCTCCTCTGGACTCTCTCCAATTTAGCCACATCTTTCCTAAAGTGTGATGGCCAGAACTGGACACAGTACTCCCGATAAGGCCTCCCCAGGGCCAATTACGGTGGGACAAGTACCTCCCATGTCTTACATATGACACTCCTGTTAATATACCCCATAACATTAGCCTTTTTTCACAGCTGCATCACATTGGTGGCTCATATTCAATTTATGATCCACTCGAGCCCTGAAAACCTTTTCTGCAGTACTGCTGCCTAGTCAGGATGCAGGACAGACCCCAGCAGGACCCCACTGGATATGGTCTCCCAGGTTGACAGGGAACCATTGATAACTACTTTTTCAGTACGATCTTTTAACCAGTCTAGGACCCACTGTGACGCCTTGGCAACCCAATATTCACCACTGTCATGTAATTAGGATATGTTTTGCACAAAGTATGCTTTGTGAGGTATCATTCTAAAAGTCTTGATCTGTTAAGACATTAATATCTCGTTGGATTGTATGTGCTATCGTTGTATGTGAAGCTATGAAGTTTGGCTATGTATGTGTTACTGAAACATGTGAAAACACCCACAAGCAGCCTTTCAGGTACAACAATAAAAAGGCGAAACCATGTTAATGGTTATTGAGGAAATTCACACAAGCACAAGGATTACCCCAGGCACTGTGTACAATAGAAACCTCTCAGAGATAGCACTACACACTGGGAACTGTTTGACCCAGGTCACAGTAAAAGAGCTTTCCAGCAAATGGGAAGAATATATAAAAGGGGGAAAATTACATCATGGGGGTACCTCACTCTCCCTACAACAACACACCTGGAAACACCTGAGGAATAAAGACTGAACAGGGGGGAAGTAATGGTCCCAGGCGAGAGGGATTTCTAGCCTGTGTATGAAAACCTGGGAAACCCAAGCTGCAAAGCAAAGGCAGCTTGTGCCTTAAGAATCTGCCAGCCAGTTTATCACTCAGGGTGAGAATTTGTTAATTCATATCCTACCTATCTAGTGTATTAAGCTTAGCTTGTGTGTTTTGTTTATTTACTAGGTAATCTGCTTTGATCTGTTTGCTATCACTTGTAATCACTTAAAATCTATCCTTTTGTAGTTAATACACTTATTTTATGTTTTAATCCAAACCAGTGTGCATTTGACTATAAGGCAGGGGTTCTCAAACTGGGGGTTGTGACTCCTCGGGGGGTCACAAGCTGTCAGCCTCCACCCTCAAGCCCCGCTTTGCCTCCAGCATTTATAATAGTGTTAAATAAAAAAAAGTGTTTTCAATTTATAAGGGGAGGTCACACTCATAGGTTTGCTGTGTGAAAGGGGTCACCAATACAAAAGTTTGAGAAACACTGGACTAAGGCATCTGGGGAAAATCTCAGCTTGATTACCACAAGTGTGCATGGTCATCTTCACATTGAGGGAAAGGCGGACTGGGTGTTAAATCAGGGCAGATTTGACCAGGGCAGGATGGTACTGCTCTGGGGTCCTAGGCTGGTGGTTAGAGAGACTGCATGTGACTGCAGCTGGGTGCATCCCTACGTGTGTGAATGCTGGTGAAAGTACAAGCTTGGAGGACTTTGGAACTTGTCACAGCAGCACAGTGTGAGAGGGAACCCAGGCTGGTGGGTCAGAGGGCTCAGTGGTACCCCAGTTCCAGGTGGCACCCTGGGGGAAACACGTCACACCCACCTTATAATAGTTTAATCTAGCCCACACTTCCCTAGTTTGCTTATGAGAATGTCAGGTGGGACTGTGTCAAAAGCCTTATTAAAATCAAGATATATCACATCTACTGCTTCCTCCCATTTACTATGTACCAAATGTGAGCTACTTGGCAGGGCTGGTATTAATTTCCCTCTATATGTGTTACTAATACAACACATGATTCATAGAACCATTGAAGTTGGATGGACTTGTTGCATCACCTAGTCCAGGGGTAGGCAACCTATGGCATGCGTGCCAAAGGCGGCATGCAAGCTGATTTTCAGTGGCACTCACACTGCCCAGGTCCTGGTCACCGGTCCGGGGGGCTCTGCATTTTAATTTAATTTTAAATGAAGCTTCTTAAACATTTTAAAAACCTTATTTACTTTACATACAACAATAGTTTAGTTATATATTATAGACTTATAGAAAGAGACCTTCTAAAAACGTTAAAATGTATTACTGGCACGCGAAACCTTAAATTAGAGTGAATAAATGAAGACTCGGCACACCACTTCTGAAAGGTTGCCGACCCCTGNATTTTAGTCAGTTTTCCTCCGCAGCTGATCCTGCTTATTTAGCACTTTTATGCTTGAGCGTAGCGCTATTCCTTGGCTGCTAGCAACCATGCAAAAAGCAGGGGAGGGAGAGACAAAAAATAATAATTATAATAAAGGAACTGTGGGAGCTGCATCAGCAGTTCCAATGCTCACAATAATAAATGAACAAAACAGATGTTAAGAACACCTTATGAGTGGGTATAGAAAACCCACAAGTTGTTTAAAGGACTTGCCAACACAGCACATGAGCGTGGCCACATGCAGACACAGATACATGGATAGGGGCAAACATGGACACTCATGCATCTCTCAGGTAGTCATGTGGACCTTGACACCTCAGTATGTGAGCACTTCCCTATGGTTACTGCATTTATCCTCAAAACACACCTCCACACAGGAAGTCTGGCGGGGAGCAGGGACCTGAACCTGCCTCTCTCAAGACCCAGGCTAATACCTCAATGGAATTTTCCCTCCACCTAGTATTGTGCAGAGGAAACAATTGGACACGCCCCAATATTGAGGTATTAAAATACCCGCCTCTCCCTAGCGCAGCTCTAGGGCCAGACGTGCCCTGCCCCAGGTTGTCCTTGTGTGGAGGCCTCGGGGGAGTGCAGGCAGGCAGGGCTGAGCACCCAGGCTGCTGTGACACGCCACCGCCCTGCATTCCTCCTGCAAGGGAACCAGCCTGCGGCCCACCCCCCTCCCCGGAGCACGAGCCATGCGGGATCCCGGCTGGCCTGACCAAGCCCTGCCCGGCTAATGGGGTCGGGGGTCGGTATCCTCCCTTCGGGGGAGGAGACGGGGGAACCGAGTTGCTGCGGAACTGTAGGTGCGAGGCTCAGGGAGTGAGGGGGATACACATTCTGCAGGACCTGGAGCGCGGGGGACGCGTTTGCCTGCCGGGCGCGCCCCGCTCTTCCGGCCGGGTGTCCGCTGTCGGGGCCGGGCGGCGGGCGAGGATGTGCTCGGTGCTGGGGAAGGTATTTACCCCGGGGGGTGGGTGCCGGAGAAGGTGTTTCCGGGGGGAGGTTGGGACTAGGGGTTGCGGGGAAGGTATTGGGGGCGGACCATAACACAAGTAGTAATTGGAAAAGCCCCGAGCTGCCCCGCTGAAGCGCTTGTTGGTAAGTTATTGGGAGCCCAAGTGCGGCACTCATAGATTTAAGGCCAGCGAGTCCCTAGTGATCATCTGGTCCGACCTCCTGCACATGGTAGGCCACAGAGTCTCGCTAGCCCACAACCTCCGACTGAGTTACTGACATCCTCAAATCATGATTCAAAGACTTCAGCTTAGAGAAAATCCACCACGTGCTCAAATTCAGTCTAGCCAGTGACCCATGCCGCAGAGTGAGGTGAGACCTCCCCCCTCTCACCCAGGGTCTCTGCCACTCTGAGCTGGGAGAAAATTCCTTCCCAACCCCAAATATTGCACAGTCAGTTAGACCCAGAGCATGTGGACAAGACCCACCAGCCAGACACCTGGGAAAGAATTCTCTGTAGTAACTCAGAATCCTCCCACTCTAGTGTCCTGTCTCCAGCTGTTAGAGATGTTTGCTGATAGCAGTTGCAGATGGGCCATAGGCAGTCTCATCATACCATCCCCTTCATAAACTGATCAAGCTCAGTCTTGCAGCCAGTTGGATTTCCCCCCCTGCAAGGCTGTTCCAGATCTTCACTCCTCTGATGGTTAGAAACCTTTGCCTAATTTCAAGCCTAAACTTATTGAGAGCCAGTTTATATCCATTTGTTCTTTTGTCAACATTGACACTTAACGTAAATAATTCCTCTCATTCCCTGGTGTTTATCCATGTGATGTATTTATAGAGAGCAATCATATCTTCTCTCCTCCTTCGTTTGGTTTGGCTAAATGAGCCAAACTCCTTAAGTCGCCTCTCATAAGGTAGGTTCTCCATTTCGCTGATCATCCTAGTAGCCCTTCTCTGCACCTGTTCCAGTCTGAATTCATCTTTCTTAACATGGGAGACTCTTAGGCTATGTCTACACAATACGTGCTAGTGCGGCACAGTAGTGTAGGCACTTGCTATGGTGATGGAAGAGGTTTTTCCATTGCTATAATAAATCCACCTCCCTGAGAGGTGGTAGCTAAGTTGATGGTACAATACTTCCATTGACGTAGCAGTGTCTATACCAGGGCTTAGATTGGCTTAACTATGTCTCTTGGGTGGGACATTTTCACACCCCTGAGCACCATAAAGTCAACCTAAGTTTTGGGTGTAGACCAGGCCTTATTTATTGTGAAAAGGAGTTGAATATAGTCACTCTTCTCCTTCATATGTAAAGTCCCATGTTCCTGTGCCGATTACAGATCCTCTGCTTGCATCAGGAGAGACCATACAAGGACCTGTGGGCTGAACTATCGAACTCTGTGGGTCATGCTTTGGCCACCCCTTCATTCCTCAACGGCCAGTGGGGGATTGTTTCCATTTTGTATCAGAAAGCACTATTGTTCAGTGTTTAGATCAGGATAGTGGGAGTCAGGAGAACTTGGTTCTGTTCTGTATGACCTCGGCAAGTCACTTATTCTCTCTGTGCCTCACTTCCTTCATCTGTAAAATGGAGAGATCTGAAGATGTGTCTACATTGACAATTTTATGGAAATATCCCAAGTGGTGCACTGAAACCAGTGCAAATCCCCCAGTGTTAGCAATGGCAAACAATGTGAACAGTAGGGTGAGCTGGTCACCAGGCGTCTTACCTCTGTGTGGTCTTCCCCTACACTAGACAAGGTATGGTAAAAACATTAGTGCCTTGTCTCTGCTACCACTCCAAATGTGGCTACAGCCAGAGGAGCCAGTTGGAGATATTCCAAAAATGTCTAGTGTAGACAAGGCTTAAATACTGAGCTCTTGTTGGATACTTAGAGCACTTTAGTCTCTTATCTTTCTTTTGATATTTTTCCTCCTATCATAAATTATGTCAGATATTTTGATTGGATGCTAGATGATATCGCAGAGAAGAGGAATTGTATCTGTACCAAATCAGATACAGCTGGAGTAAATGGGAAGGTAATTGATATAGTTAGTTAGTTAGTTTAAGTTGAAGTCAATGGAGTGACACCAGGGATGAATTTGGTCGGTAGTGGGTCCCTTAATATCAAGTTACTGGAATTCACATATACAAGTGATAGAGTGTATGAAAGAGAAATTACAGTCATCTATCTTCCTGTTATTCTGTCCCCTTTTGTGTTGTAGCAGTGTACTGAGAAATGATGATTTGCTTTAGGCTAATGAAAACTGGTTGGGAAGTTTATTGGTACATTATGAAGTTACTGAATTTTGTTAGGGAAGATGCATTCCAAGAGGAATAAGCTAACAACTGACTGCTTTGAAAACCTTCTTGATGCTTTTTTTACATGTTTGTGTTCTAACAATGTTGGCTTGTTGTAGGTGCTATGCCTGGGGAAGGAAATGTTTCTAAAACAGGCATTTGCTCTTAGCAGGTAAGGATTCTGAAATCTGACAGAGCAAATGTAAGATTCAAGATAACATTTTTATATCCTGTCTCTCTTACAAACTGGCCCGGTAAACTTATAAAATAAATTTTAAAAATCACTATACAGTTGAAAAATAATATCTGAGAAAGGTAAAACATTGAGATATAGTGAAAGGAATGTTTCATATGACACCTGGAAGCTGATGGAATAGCAGGATCTGTAGAAGAGATGGTTCCTTGCACCATCAGTGTAGGAAGAATGGTCTAGTGCAGGGGTCGGCAACCTTTCAGGAGTGGTGTGCCGAGTCTTCATTTATTCACTCTAATTTAAGGTTTCGCGTGCCAGTAATACATTTTAACGTTTTTAGAAGGTCTCTTTCTATAGGTCTATAATATATAACTAAACTATTGTTGTATGTAAAGTAAATAAGGTTTCTAAAATGTTTAAGAAGCTTCATTTAAAATTAAATTAAAATGCAGAGCCCCCCCGGACCGGTGGCCAGGATCCGGGCAGTGTGAGTGCCACTGAAAATCAGCTCACGTGCCGCAGGTTGCCTACCCCTGGTCTAGTGCATGGGTGTCAAACTCAAAACCCATGGACCAGATCAGGTGTGCATGATGTATTTGTGGCTCACATGCCATACTCAGACTGTGCAGAATGTAATCTTTTTTTTAATGACAAAAAAAAAAGGTTTTTTTTCTAGACATCATGGCTGCAGCCATAATCTTCCAGATGTAATGGGAGGGGGGTGTAAACCAATGTCATGATGTCTGTCTGAGTTTGCAGAGAACTGAAAAATGAGTCAGAAGGGTGACCTACTCCTTATGAATTTGATCGGTGTATCATCTCTAAAGCCCACTGATGGTGTTGTAATGTCAGTATTAACGGATCACTGGAGCAAATGGAATGGTTGGAGGGTGGGAGTGAAGCCATCGAGGGGTAGGAATTGGGAGTTCCTGCAGAGAGAGACATACAAGAATAATTAAAGTTTTAGTTACTATGTAAAAGCTATATTATCTCCTCGATCTTTGTATGCTCCTCCCACTGACATCAGTGGAGTCTCCACTGGGGATCAAGCAGAGTATGCCATCCTGTATTGTCACCCCAGCTCCCAATAGAATGAAACACAGAATCTGGCTCTCTCTTTTCCCCCAAATGAGTTTGACACCCTTGGTCTAGCGGATTGTGACTTGGGATACCTGGGGTCGATTCCCAGCTCAACCCCAGACACCATGTCTGACCTTGGGCAAGTCATTTAATCTGTCCTGTGCCATAATCTGTCCTGTGTCCTGTGGGGATAATGCTACCCTACCCAACAGTGGTGGTGTGAGGGTAAAATCCATTAATGGGTGTGAGGTGTACAGATAATGCAGTAACGAGGGCCGTAGTGTAAAGATCTAATCCATTTTCCACACTCTCTGCCTATAAGACCTGTCACTCAAGAATAATGACTCCATTTAGAGACTAAAAATCTGTATAGTACAGGTCTGTCTCATCTTACGCTGGGGTTATGTTCCGCGGTCAGCGCGTAAAGCGAAAACCGCGTATAGTCAAAATTACATTGAGTGTAATGGCGGGCAGAATCGCCCGCACTACAGAAACAGTATTTAAATTGTTGTTTTTCTCTTTTTTTGTTTGTTTTTTTCTTGTTTTTGCCGACCGCGTAAAGCTGAAATCACACATGTTAAATGCGCCTAAGATGCGACAGACCTGTACTTTTATAAATGAAACAACAATAGCTTTTAACTTTCATCCTGGCTTTTCCTTTAGAGTAACAGCGGCCAGAGAGAGCCCCATCTGTGCTGTAGGTAAGAACTCACTGTAGATTTTGAATACAATACACTAAAAACCTTCTTGTACCTGAAACAAATACTCACCCTTGAGCTGTCATGTCACCTTGCTGTTTAATTCTTTAAACCAAATTTGAGCTGATTGATGGTGTTATAATGAATAATTCAGATGGGCACTGGGCCAGCATTCAGTCACACCTTGAGCTGACTGCAAATCCTCTTGTTCCATTCCTGGGATGGCTAAGCAAAGAGTCCTAGACAGACTGACTTTATGTTGTTGAGAAACATCTGCTAGAGACTATGGGCTGTATTCACAAAGAAACGTAGTGTCACCACACTTAACTTTTAGGCGCCTAGAAAATCCATGGGATTCACAGAGTTTAGTGTGGCAGCTCAGCTTCGGGTACATTTGGGGGGAAAGGTGCCTCAGAATGGGATTCACAGAAGCCAGCACACTAGGTGGCTCTCTGCCTAAGATAGCTAATGGGAGATGCCAAGGAGAGGGATGTGTTCTAAGCCCTGCCCCTCTTCCTACACCTAAATCCAGCCTGCAGGGAGGTACCTTCCTCTGCTTGGGATTCTTAGCCGCAAACTTTCTCTTGGGGTTAGGTGTCTGCCCCATTTTTGGAAAAAGCTGGGTGGAGGAGGGGAGAAGAGGAGGCCCTCCCTCATTACACTAACCACTGGGTTAAAAGTTGTCACCTGGGCTGTGAGAGACTCCTGGTTCAATTCCGCTCTCCGCCTGATGAGAAGGGATTTGAACAGGGATCTGCTACTTAGCTGAGTGCTCTAGACATGGGGCTATGGTATGTTCTGGTATGAGTCTCTCCTGTTGAAGCTGTCCCACTGGGATAAATCATCTAAAAATTCACTGGAGCAGGGGGACTGGACTCTGTGTCTCCCACCTCCCAAGTGAGTGCTCCAGCCACCAGGCTAGGACGGTTTCGCTTGCTCGCTCTCTCTGTCCCAGTGATTTTTTCATTATTTATTGCCAGAGGAACAGCTTCAACAGAAGAGACTGAGAGAGCCCCATATCAGACTATCCAATAGACTAGTGGCTAAGACACTCACCTGAGAGGTGGCAGATCCCTGTTCAGATCCCTTTTCCTCATCAGGTGGAGGGGGAAGTTGAATGGGGGGATTCCTACATCCTAGGTGAGTACCTTAACCACTGGGCTAAAAGTTATGAAGGAATCTTCTCACTCCTGTTCTCCCCTTTCCTGCCTTCCCCCCGCACCATTTGAGGTAAGCTCGCCTACAGGCGCCTGATCCAATAGGGAAGCTCTGGGCATTACCTGATTGGGTCCCACAGGCGAGTAGTTAGGTGGAGGAACACCTGTCTTCCTCCGGATTGTGCATTGCTTTGGGGCTTAGGTGTCTGGACGCCTGGCATGGAGCTGCAGTCCACATGTCCAGAAGCTGAACTGTAGGTGCCCAGAGAACTTTTACTGCAAAAATGTAGGTGCCAGGCAAGTTTACCCTACAGTGTTTGGCAGCAGCTGAAGGTTTTTTGTGAAGCCCAGTAGGGCCCGATTCTGAGATTTAGGTGCCTAAAGTGGTAGGCAGTCACCTGAGTCCTTTTGTGAATCTAGCCCAATATTCCCTGTCTACACTGGGTCAGGAACTCTTAGTGAAACCAGTCTTAAACCCAATTTAAGGTTCCATCTACACTTCAATATCTACTGTGCTGGTGGATTCTATTACAACACCGTAGTCCTCTGACATGATTAAAACACAGTTTGGTCTTGAAGTGTAGACAGGATCTAGTATGTTCTTGAACCCGGCTGGTTCAAGGTATTGTACTTTCAGTCTAAAAGATTGCCTGACTCTGGGGTGTGCTTATTAAAGTTAAGGCTGCAGGGACAGCACTTTGCCCCAGAGTAATGAGAAGAAACAAGGGCTTGTCATTTCTTCGGATACATGAATATTTAAAGCAGGGCTGGATTTAAGGATAACTGGGATCCTGGATCCATCACAGTTTCACCACTACCATCATGCTCCAGCCCTTTCCATGCTGAACTTGAATGTCCTCCTGCTAGGGATCCCTTCCCTTTCTCCCAGTCTATTGTGGTCTGCCAAGTCACTACCCTTTCCTCATTTATATCTCACCTGAGAACTTGACAAGAGACCATGGGACACGCCCTCCCCCCCCCATATTTGTTGCACATATTTACTCCCCCCCTAATACTTAACTGAACCACTCTGGTGTGTTGGGTACATGACTAACCCTGAGTAACCTACAGTGTAGACTGGGGCAGGGACATGTCTTCTGTGTGAAGCATCTTGCCCACCTCTGGCCACTCTAAAACAGTGGTTCTCAACCAGGGGTATGCATACCTCTGGGGGTACGCAGAGATCTTCAGGAGGTACAGCAACTCATCTAGATATTTACCGAGTTTTACAACAGGCTACATAAAAAGTTAAGCGCAAACTAAAATTTCATACAATGACTTGTTTATACTGCTCTATATACTATACACTGAAATGTAAGTACAATATTTATATTCCAATTGATTTATTTTATCATATGGTAAAAATGAGAGAGTCCGCAATTGTTCAGTAACAGTGTGGCTGTGACACTTTTGTATTTTTATGTCTGATTTTGTAAGCAAGTAGTTTTTAAGTGAGGTGAAACAAGACAAATCAGACTCATGAAAGGGGTACAGTAGTCTGGAAAGGTTGAGAACCACTGATCTAAAACACCTAATTACAGACAGAAAGACTCTTCTTCCAGGTTTCTGCCCTTACCAGCCCCACCTTTCATCAGTAGATTCCTGGTGACTCCTATCTTCCATACTGTTACTGCTTTGTCAGGAGAGGAGTTGTCTGACCTTTAACTTGAAACGTATTTGTTCTGTCTTCCTCTTTAAAGGCAGCACGTTGCTGAGCTGCAACAGAGACTACAGGTCCCAGCCTACCCATGGCATTGGGAGGTTCAGACACCTGCTTCCACTGGAGGTAGGCTTTTCAGTGCTCTGACAGTGCTGACTTTCAATTTATTCGGATACATTTACAGACTAATTAAAATGTTGGTGCTGCTAATTCTATGGGCTTCTGAGTATACAAGCGAAGACTATGCTGCTTTCCTTCTGCTTCTCCCAGCAGAGATTGTTGTGTCCATTACTTCCTTATTTAAGTCTCTAAATGGTTTGGCTAATGGAAACTATTAATTATGTTGAACTTAACCAAACCAATCACAAGCCGTTGCTGAATATTAGCAAGTAAAGTCTTGGTCCATTTTGAACTTTTTTACTTTACCTGGAATTTGGAAGAGACACATTTCTGGAACAGTGAAACAATAATTCATCTAGACAGGTGCCTCGAAGGCAGAGGCTGAATTAGAAGCAGTTTGTTCCAACTCCTTAGTTCCTTCTGGAAGAAGTAGTTTTTCATGCTAAGCATACATTGTCCAGATGAGTGTGGTGCCTCTATAGGTCCTGTCATCCCCGGACCTCAACCAATTAAGCCTCAGAACACTTCTGTAAATTAGGTGTTATCCTGATTTTACAACTGGGAAAATGAGCACAGAGAAGCCTTGACTTGCCCAAGATTATTCAGCAAATCAGCGTTAGAGCTGGGTAGAGTCCAGGCTACCAGTCCTCTGCTCTAACCACTACTGGGCATGAATCTTGTATAGTTAGACTTTCCAAGAATGCTGAAGGGTATTTCACTTTCTTACAGCTTTCAAAGAGGAAAAGGGACAGGATACGGATGAAGGAGATTAGTGCTGGATCAGATCATGAATATGGAGACCTGAACATACAGATGACTGCGTACGACATGTGCCTGGTGGAGCATTTTGCTCAATATGTTCATAAACTCTGCAACCAACTCTCCATTCGAGTGAATGAAAGGTATAAAGGCCACCACTGCATGTGATCTCTGTGTGTTTACATGACATGCCGTATGTACTTTGGTCTTGCTCGGATACAGTACAAAAATGAGAGCCTTGCAGGTGAAGGTGTTACACCAGGGATGGGGAAACTTTTTGGCCCAAGGGCCACATCTGGATATGGAAATTATATGGCGGTCCATGAATGCTCACGAAATTGGGACTGAGGTGTATGAGGGAGGGAGCGCTCTGGCTTGGGGTGTGGGCTCTCGGGTGGGGCCAGAAATGAGGAGTTTAGGGTGTGGGAGGGGGCTCCGGGCTGGGGCAGGGAATTGAGGTGCAGGGGGGCGAGGGCTCCGGCTGGGGGTGCAGGCTCTGGGGTGGGTCTGGGTATGAGGGGTTGGGGGTGCAGGAGGGTGTTCCTTGTTGGGACCGAGGGGTTCGGAGGGTGAGAGGGAGATCAGGGCTGGGGCAGGGGGTTGGGGCACGGGAGGAGGTCAGGGATGCAGGCTCCGGGCAGCGTTTACCTCAAGCAGCTCCCGGAAGCAGCGGCTGGTCCCCTTTCTGACTCCTATGCGGAGACGCGGCAAGGCGGCTCTGCATGCTGCCCTGTCCGCAGGCACTGCCCCTGCAGCTCCCATTGGCCGCGCTTCCCGGCCAATGGGAGCTGCAGGGGTGCCGCTTGGGGAGGGGACAGTGTGCGGAGCCCCTTGGCTGCCCCTACACATAGGAGCTGGACGGGGGACATGCCGCTGCTTCCAGGAGCCACGTGGAGTCATGGCACGTGCGGAGCGGGGGAAGCCCCTGACCTCGCTCCACGGCTGGTCTGGGGCAAGCCCCAGACCCCACTCCACGGTAGGAGCTCGAGGGCAGGATTAAAACATCTGACGGGCCATAGTTTTCCCACCCCTGTGACGTTTGTGTGTGTCTGAATTTTCCTCTCTGATCTGCATGGTCGTTCTCTTGAATTTATTCTGTTCTTTGTCTTCATGGGCTCTTGACTGACCTCACTTAGAGCTCTGTTCAAGTAGGAAAAGCCACAGGATGGGTATCAATAGACTGGCTGTGCAGATCACAGTGAAGAATTTAGCTCTCAGTTTTCAGTCAGTGGAGAAAGGGGGCATTAGCCAGTGGTCTGAGCACAGGAATGGGGAAGGGAAATTTCTGAGTTCTAATCCTGGATACGCCATGGACTTGCTACCTCTCTGCCCAAGCTTTTCCATCTGCAAAATGTGTTGACTAATGCCTGCTTACCTCACAGGTCTTGAGGATGGCTGGACGTGGGTAGAGTTCTTTGAAGATGAAAAGTGCCACAAATATAATTAGAGTCCTAGCCCTCCATGTGTCTTTTCCACATGTTGTGAGGTGTTAAAATGCCCTGTCTCACTTCTGTCAATTGTGCTGGATTCTTTTCCTCTTGACACATTTCTCTTTTGTCTGTGTCTCAGAAAAGAAATGGGGCATGTCATGCAGACAGAGCTTCTGCTGATTTGAGTCACATTTTGTTCCCGTACATCTGTTGCGTGGATGGATCTCTCCTCACTGCCCCACATTTAGAGACAAGGTCACTTTTCACCCACTTCTGTCTTGATCTTTTTCTCATCTAAAAGCACTGAAAATTACAGTAGCACCATGGAGCTTGGATCAGGCAGAACAGTGACTTGTGGGCTTTGTCCTACAAATTGCTTGTTCTGCCACAGCTATAATTTTCCTAAAAATAGGACAAGAGCCTTCAAAGTCTGTATTTTAATTTGGTTTCCGAAGACATGGAGAGGCTTGTCACAAGGCAGCTTTCGTGAAGGGGCTGGACTGCACTTTCTCAGTTTATAAATAGCAGAGACTAGATTGAACTAGATGTGTGGGGAGAGTTGGACTAGCTCTTCTCCAGGGACCCCAATACTGTTGCCAGGATTTACGCTTTCACTTTGGGGGTGTGAAGGATCTGACGTGCTGCAACATTGTCTGCCTGAGTCTGCTGATCGCTTGTAAGAACAGCGCTACGATGTGTGAATTATTCCTGTTCATCTCAATACGATATTCACTCTGGATGCTAACGATGGCATTTAACATGTCAACATTAACCATTTCCCTGCTGTCCTACAGTGGGGATCTGCAGAGAGGGTTTCATTAAGGAAATGTTCTTTGAATGTATTTTCTTGCCATGTCCATACTAATCCCACCCCTCTCTTCTAGCTGAGAGTTGTGGTGCTCTCCTCGAGGTAGAGCGGTGGGGTCTCGTAGAACTGTGGTTCCAATGTTAGATCTGAGAAGCTAACTGTGCTGTTCTGAATGGTTCTGTGGATCATGTAACAGGGCGTGTGACTCCTGCAGGGTCTTTGCAGAGCAATAATTACAGACGAAACCATGCCATCTGTTTCACTTCCGTGAGGGGGATGCACAAAGATTATCTGTAAAAGTGTGCAGCCTTGACCATCCCCTGTGATTATAAGTGCTGATTCCTTTGGGACCTTCATGGTGTTGTCCAAGGGACCTGTCATAACTACTGTGAAAGGATGTTAGCACATATGGGAATCTGTGTCCGAATGCTGTTTAATGTATGCATGGTGCTCACTGTTTAAACCCTATTTAAAAATGTCAAGAAAGTGAATTGACTTTTTTAGACTCTTGTACAGTGGTTCTCAAACTTTTGTACCAGTGACCCCTTTCACACAGCAAGCCTCTGAGTGCGACCCCCCCCCCCTTTATAAATTTAAAAACACTTTTAAATATATTTAACACCATTATAAATGCTGGAGGCAAAGCGGGATCTCGGGTAGGGGCTGACAGCTCGTGACACCCCATGTAAGAACCTCGTGACCCCCTAAGGGGTCCCGACCCCCAGTTTGAGAACCCCTGCTCTTGTATGAGGTGCTGCATCGACAGCCGTGGAGTTGAAAGTCCTGCATGCATAGACCAGTTGTGATGGTCTCTTTCTGCAATGTGGATGCTCTAGACAAACTGGGACCACTCACTAATTTCTCATAATTCAGTGAACAGCTGTCAAATGGCAGAGACTTAAATTAAAAGGCTCTTGGATCCCATTTGGATATCCCATGGAGATCAAACAAGATGATCTTATGGTCCCGTCTGCCCTCAAACTCTATGGATCACCAATCCCTCGAGTCCTCCAGCCCCCTGTTAAACGTTTTAGAACAAGACCCACAGATGCTAGGAAATTAAAGTGCCTTCTGCTCGGATGCGCCTATGAATAGTTACAGGAAGAGCCCACAACGTAGATGACTGCTTCATGCCCTAGACTGTGATTTTTGCATAGATTGTTACTTGTATTGCAGTAATGCCTGCATGCTTCGACAAAGGGCAAGGCCCCATTGTGTTAGGGGCTGTACACATAGTACAGGCAAAGTAGGGGAGAAAAGAAGTATTAGCCCCCTTTGACTGAGGTCAGAGATATTTAAGGCTAGGACTTGTGAAGGCTAGGACTATAACAGGGTTTAAAAGAGAACTAGATAAATTCATGGAGGTTAAGTTCATTAATGGCTATTAGACAGGATGGGTAAGGAATGGTGTACCTAGCCTCTGTTTGTCAGAGGGTGGAGATGGATGGCAGGAGGGAGATCACTTGATCATTACCTGTTAGGTTCACTCCCTCTGGGGCACCTGGCATTGGCCACTGTCGGTAGACAGGATACTGGGCTGGATGGACCTTTGGTCTGACCCAGTATGGCCATTCTTATGTTAAATGATTTGACCAGGGTCACAAAGGAAGTCTGTGGCTGACCTGGCCATTGAACCCAGACCTCCTGAGTGAGAGTCCAGTGCCTTAACCACAAGATCATCCCTCCTCGCTAATTGAATTGCAGTACGAGTGGTTCACACAATGGGCCACATTCTGTTCTCATTTGCACCAGTAAAAATCCAGAGTAACACCACTGAGATCTGTGGATTTACACTGATGTCAATGAGAACAGAATTTGGCCAAGTATCTCTCCTCTGTACATACTAGGCCCATATTGGTGAAAATAAAGTCTTTCCAAGTGGCATGTTACACCAGCCGTTTCTTATCCTTCTTAATAACCATTGTGAAAGACACAAGTCAGTTACTGCTAATGAAAATAAAACTAGGTACATTAACTATGGCCTTGAATAAAGTTATCTCCTCTTGCGTTAGCATTTGTGCCCAAAAGAGTTTCTAGGCAGCAGTAATGCTGTAGACTTCCCTCTGATCTCTGTCCTGTCACACAAGTGATTATAATGCAGTCTACCTTGTTTGCATAGCTAATTTCTCATGAATGCTTCATCTCATCCCATGTTCTCTTCTGCTGAAAGTTCACTCGTTCCTGCCAAGAGCTGTCAACGTTTCCCCGATTGCTGATAGCTGAATTGTTGTTTCTACAGCTATGCGATGCCCACTAAAACCATGGAGGTGATGCTTGTTCAGGAGCAAGGGTCCAGGCAGTACCTAGATGCTGTTCTTACAACCCACCAGCGAGTTGTACAGGTATGAAATTTTGTTTGCCTATAATGATGCTCTGCTCTTGCATAGCACTTTACATCTGAGTATCTCAAAGCACTGAACTAACTCTCTAGTCCAGGGGTAGGCAACCTATGGCACGGGTGCCGAAGGCGGCACGCGAGCTGATTTTCAGTGGCACTCACACCACCCAGGTCCTGGACACCAGTCCAGGGGGCTTTGCATTTTAATTTAATTTTAAATGAAGCTTCTTAAACATTTTTACTTTACATACAACATTTTACTTAGTTACTTTACATACAAGAATAGTTTAGTTATATATTATAGACTTATAGAAAGAGACCTTCTAAAACCGTTAAAATGTATTACTGGCACGCGAAACCTTAAATTAGAGTGACTAAATGAAGACTCGGCACATCACTTCTGAAAGGTTGCCGACCCCTGCTCTAGTCTAACCACTTGTGTGTGGAAATTGAGGCACGAAGAAGTTAATTAACTAAAAGTCACACAATGAGCCACTTGCAGAATGGAGAGCCCAGAAGGCTTGTCTCCCAGCTCTAATGATTAATATATGGAGATATACCTATCTCATAGAGCTGGAAGGGACCCCCAAGGGTCATTGAGTGCAGCCCCCTGCCTTCACTAGCAGGACCAATTTTGCCCCAGATCCCTAAGTGGCCCCCTCAAGGATTGAACTCACAACCCTGGGTTTAGCAGGTCAATGCTCAAACCACTGAGCTATCCCTCCCCCCCTGTTAAGAAGCACTATCTCTTTTTCACTGAATGGTAGACAATACGGATGGAAAAGTCATAACGAGATATTTGCCCAAACTCCTCTTCACTGGCTCCTATCACTGTGAAGTGGTTTATAATAATTTTTTAAAGCTCATTGGTTATATTGACCCTTTGCAGTTTTTAAACTAGAATCTGTTTCCTCAGTGATGCTTTCCTCCTCGTCTTATAGCTACATACACTCAGTCTTGTGGTTAAACCTGTTCTGGGTTAAACTTTCAAAGCTTTAAAAGGTAGACGTTTTCACGGCACAGAGCTGATGCTGAGAACTTTCAGAGTTGACACTGGTGTCCCAAGTTTTCCATGGCAGCTTCCGTGGTAGGGATCCAGACATTAGCGACAATTTAACCTGAATTAAAAAAAACTACGCTGTGCATGAATGTGTCTCTATACCTACACACCAACACATACATCTGTATGTCAATCTTTCTGCTTCTCAGTAGCAGAGTTAAAGAAGTTAAGTGGTATAGGAAAGGGACAAGAGATTTATTTTCAACTGAGTCAGAAAAACAGTGAGGTGGAGAGATACAAAATACATGCTCCAGACAGCAGCAGCTGCAGTGGAGGTTCTCACACAGACAGTGGGGATACTGTGGGCAGAGATGGGGGGTGGTTCATGTCAAAACTGGGCATGTTGGGATACAGTGTGCATGGAAGATGCCCTGCAAACTAAAGTTATGTACATTGGCCTGGAGTGATTGGACTGTAAGGGTCTTGTTTGGGCTCCGCCTTGGGCGTGCATTGAAATCAACTCCTTTGCTGTGTCGTTAATGGAAAAGGTCCGCTCGGTGTTTGGCTTTTCTCCTGCAGCATTTCATTTCTTCTTTCAGATCAGTGGTTTGAGTTCAACGTTTGCTCCTGTACTCTTGGAAGTTATTCAGAGTAACCAGCCCGAAGGGGTCCATCTGTCGGTGAAAGAGGTACCTTTAAGTTTACTGACGTGTTCACATTTAGAAAGTGTTTACTATGTATGTGGTGAAATCTGCCTCACAACAGCACAGAACAAGGTCTTGCTCCTGAGAAGACCCACCTCTGCCATTGACGTGTGGGTGCCCAACGCGCCTCAGACTCAGGCCCCCACTTAGTCAGTTGGCCTAAGTGAGACTCTGCTCATTGACCAGTGCTCTGGATAGCATTTGGACTTCCGTATCCCGTGACGTGCCTCCCCTGCCACCAGCACCTTTCCAACCAACTCCCATTACCACCCATGAGGAGAGTGGATGGTAAATGGCTTTGCACCTAGAGAAAATCCCCATGGTTCAGAGTAGGATACTTTCCTTTCAGTACTACGTAGCGCTTATACTGCACCTTTCATCCAAGGATCACAAAGCCCTTTATGGAGCAGGGAAGTACTGTCCCTCTTTTACTGGTGAAGAAGCAGATTGATAATTGACTTGCACAAGATTAAAGAGTTGAGTCGGTGGCAGATTAGGAATGGAACCCAAAAGCCAAGTGCCCTCCTGTAACTATTAGATCACACTTCCTCCCGGGAAGGGGTCTTGTTTGCTTTCTGCAGAAGCTCATTCTTATATTCAGTTTCACCAGAGCACTGAGGCGGGCCAGAGTTCACACTCCTTAGCTGGGCTCTGGGTAGATAGAACCTTTGCTGCACTGTGGGGGGTGAGGAAAATTTAAGCCCTCAAGCCACCAGACGTTGTATGTCCTTGTTTTACAAAAGCAAATCTGCTCTGGGAAGCTCTATTTATTCAAGGTAGTTTTTGTGGACCAAAAAATATGCAATGTCAGTGATGCTCTCTGCATCCAGGGACTACATTAGCCTTTGGTAACCCACAAGAGAGGTGTGGAGCTCCGGATGGTCTTGTGAGGTTCTGGAGAGATGGCAGCTCTAAAATAGTGCCTGGATACTAAGGGGATGGGAACTATAATAATAAGTAAAGGACTGAATCAAAGGGCTTTGGTGAGCTTTGGATCAGGCCCTAAGATAGGTAGATCTTCCATTCCCCCCTCTTTCCAATAAAATAAACTGTATCTGTCTCTGAAAATGAACTTCTACAATTTGCATTGATAACGGCACTTACCCATCTCCATATGTTTAATGGTTTGCCCAGTTGTGTTTACTCCTAACTTATGCATCCACAATAGCTCATGATCTGTAAACCTCAGAAGGTAACTCACCAAGCAGGACCGCTACTAGGTGGTTGGTTTGGAAACCTAGGGAAGGGATACATTTCACAGGGTAGTGTGTAAGCTACCCCAGTCTGTGCGTGCTATTTAGGGTGTATGTATGTGTCTGCATTGCTTGTTCCCTGAGTCAAGACTTCTGCACTCGTGTGCTGATTCTCTTCACTTACACCAGTGCGACTCCATTGACTTCAGTGGAGTTATGCCTGATTTAGACCATCTTAAGGGGGAGGAGAATCAGGCTGTCAGTCACCAGCTTCAGTTAAGTCCCTATTAAGACTTCTTTTATAGCACATTTTGTTGAAGAAATATAAATTCTTGGCTCTCAGAAAGACTTCTCCTCACAGTTCTGTATGATTCAGTCTCTGCACAAACAAATACTGATACCCAAATATGCAATGGATTCTGAAGAGTGTGTGGTTCAGGGCAAGGTACTGAGATTTAGAGCCCTTGAATTCTGTTTCTGGCTCTGCCATTAATTCACTATGTCCTTGGGTGAGTCTCTTAACCTCTCTCTGCCTTCATATCCCCATCTGTAAAACACTGATTCTGAGCCTGCCTTATAGGGGTGATGTAATGCTTGATTTGTTAATGGATGTAAAGTACTTTGGAATCTTGAGATGAAAGATACTACAGATTAGTTCAAAATAGGACTGTCGATTAAACGCAGTTAACTCACGCGATTAACTCAAAAAGTTAATCGCGATTAAAAAATTTAATCGTGATTAATCACAGTTTTATTCGCACTGCTAAACAATAGGATACCAATTGAAATTTATTAAATATTTTTGGATGTTTTTCTATATTTTCAAATATATTGATTTCAATTACAACACAGAATACAAAGTGTACAGTGCTTACTTTATATTGTTTAGATTACAAATATTTGCTCTGTAAAAGTGATAAACAAAAGAAATAGTATTTTTCAATTCACCTCATACAAGTACTGTAGTGCGATCTCTTTATCGCGAAAGTGCAACTTACAAATGTCGATTTTTTTTGTTACATAACTGCACTCAAAACAAACAATGTAAAACTTTAGAGCCTACAAGTCCACTCAGTCTTACTTCTTGTTCAGCCAATCGCTCAGACAAACAAGTTTGTTTACATTTACGGGAGATAATGCTGCCTGCTTCTTATTTTCAATGTCACCTGAAAGTGAGAACAGGTGTTCTCATGGCACTATTGTAGCAGGCATTGCAAGGTATTTATATGCCAGATATGCCCCTTCATGCTTCAATCACCATTCCAGAGGACATGCTTCCACACTGATGATGCTCATTAAAAAAAACCATGCGTTAATGAAATTTATGAATGAACTCCTTGGGGGAGAATTGTATGTCTCCTGCTCTGTTTTACCTGCATTCTGCCATATATTCCATGTTATGGCAGTCTCAGCTGATGACCCAGCACATGTTGTTCATTTCAAGAACACTTTCACTGCAGATTTGACAAAATGCAAAGAAGGTACCAAATGTGAGATTTCTAGAGATAGCTACAGCATTCAACCCAAGGTTTAAGAATCTGAAATGCCTTCCCAAAATCTGAGAGGGATGAGGTGTGGAGCATGCTTTCTGAAGTCTTAAAAGAGCAACACTCCGATGCAGAAACTACAGAACCCGAACCACCAAAAAAAACAAAATCAACCTTCTGTTGGTGGCATCTGACTCAGATGATGAAAATGAACGTGCCTGGGTCCGCACTGCTTTGGATCGTAGTCAAGCAGAACCCGTCGTCAGCATGGACGCATGTCCTCTGGAATGGTGGTTGACGCATGAAGGGATTTATGAATCTTTAGCGCATCTGGCATGTAAATATCTTGCGATGCCAGCTACAACAGTGCCATGTGAATGCCTGTTTTCACTTTCAGGTGACATTGTAAATAAGAAGCAGGCAGCATTATCTCCTGTAAATATAAACAAACTTGTTTGTCTGAGCGATTGGCTGAACAAGAAGTAGGACTGAGTGGACTTGTAGGCTCTAAAGTTTTACATTGTTTTATTTTTGAATGCAGTTATTTTTTTGTACATAATTCTACATTTGTAAGTTCAACTTTCATGATAAAGAGATTGCACTACAGTACTTTTATGAGGTGAATTGAAATATTTCTTTTGGTTTTTCAAGTGCAAATATTTGTAGTCAAAAATAAACATAAAGGGAGCACTCTGCACTTTGTATTCTGTGTTGTAATTGAAATCAATATATTTGAAAATGTAGAAAACATCCAAAAATATTTAAATAAATGGTATTCTATTATTTTTAACAGGGCGATTAATCATTTTTTAATCGCTTGACAGCCCTAGTTCAAAATATTATTTTAGAAATTAAAACATACTGAATTCCTGAGCTACAATAGCGCCGTATGTCAAGCTCTGTTTTCATGGAGGATAGGTCCATCAATGGCTATTAGCCAAGATGGGCAGGGATGGTGTCCCTAGCCTCTGTTTGCCAGAAGCTGGGAATGGGCGACAGGGGATGGATCACTTGATGATTACCTGTTCTGTTCATTCCCTCCGGGGCACCTGGCACTGGCCACTGTCGGTAGAGAAGATACTGGGCTAGATGGACCTTAGTCCGACCCACTAGGGCCGTTCTTATGAAAATGTTCCAGCACTGCCGGGCTCAGTAGAACTGTGAACACTTACTTACTGCCAAGCCCTTGGTATAGTACAGAACATTGGCATGGCCAATATCAGGAGATAATTGTCTTGCTGCTATTTTGGAACATGATCAAGACTAATTCCTATTTCTTTTCCCCACAGCATACAGAGGCAGACTTCAAAGTTCGATTAAAGGCTCGACCGGAACTTGAAGAGCTGCTGGCGCAAATGAGATGAGCCAGTGTCCAGCTAAAACTATCCAGTCCATTTCAAAGCCATCTTTGTGACGCTATAGCATCCCTTAATTGGCTCCTGGTAGCCTGCAAAGGCAACTCTTAATACGGTCTTAATGATATGTTTGTTGCTTGGAAGATGTTTCCGCTGCTCTGTTAAGGAGCTTATTTTAATGAAGTCAAATGTACCCATTGTGTATCTGACCAACTGGTGCTTTTTCTTAGAGAGATTTGCAGCCGTGTGGTGATGAAAAGGCTGGATCGCATGTCTGATTCCTTCACCCTTGTTCCTGTTTGTTCTGCCTTGGGTGCCTTTTCCACACCTTGGTTTAGAAATAGAGGGCCCAATCCTGCAGTCTTTTCTCGGGCAAAATTCCCACTGCGGTCTAGAATTGCAGGCTTGTGCCTGAAGGTCCTGCTCTAGCTCTCGCTGGAGGAAATAGGATTCTTTCCATAGACTGCTGCAGGAGCTGAGTCGGGCCCAGAGAGAGGGAGGATAGACAGAGCTAAGATGGAAGGCAGTGATGGACCTCGGTTGTTACCAACTGCCCTCCATGTGGAGGAGGTGTCTGTCTATTTTCAATGATCCAGGGAAAGGTGAATGTCACTATCAGGCAGCAGAGGAAAATCCCATCCAAACTTCAGATGTGATGCTCAATCTAATGCTGTTCCAGAAACACTGTAGGTGAACATTGGATCCAGAATGGTTTTAAAGCAGTTGTCTAGTTAATTTCCTACAGCGAAGGCTATAATAATTCCTTGCACTTGTATAGCCCCTTTCATGGGAGGTTCTCAAAGCGTTTTGCCAACCTGGATGGAGCTTCCACATCCCCGTGAGAGGTGGAAAGTACTAATCACAAACGAGAGATCCTGATTCACGAGTGGCTGAACAATCACGAGATGAGTCAGCAACAGAAACTGACTTCATCAAAGGCCAATAACAGTGAAGCTTGAACCACTGTCAACCAATCAGATTACATAGTCAAATTACTCCATGACGGGGCTTGTATCTGACTCTTATTCTCCATCTCAGGTGAAGAATAATTTTTCCCTGGATCTGCCCTGTGACAACAGGCATATATGATTTTTTTTTTGGCAGTTTCCAAAAACATTCAGAACCTACATCACAATACGTAGCTGGGACCTGGTTCTCCACGGCCTTGGAGCTTTGTAGTCACTTTCACTTGTGCACAGTCAGTGTAAAACTAGGGGTGAGAGTGGAGAATTCTGATTGGTAACATTTTACACACGGGTTGCACATGTGTTACAGACTACGTAAGTGACAAAAGAATTTGGCACACTGACTTCCTGTTTCAGCGGTTAGCAAAGTACAGGTCCGATTGTGTAAAACTGGTGTAAGTTTTAGCAGAATGCAGTTCCCTTACTACAGTGGAGTTACTCTGTATTTACACTGGTATAAAAGAGAGGAGAATCAGGTCCCTGTTGACCTTGAAGGTAAATATTGATACTCCTCTTAACCAGCACAAGAAATAGAACTGGGCTTTCTCACATGGCAGTTGTTGCCATGACCATTTTTAGGGTCCCTGCTGGTTGTCCTTTTGACTTTAATTGTAAATGCGATGTAATAGCCACAAAAAGGTTGACTGTGAAAAAGTAGCTTTCCCAACCTCCTCAGTGTACAATCCACCAATGAGAGTTGATTCGGATATAACGCTTCTTGCCGTTTCATTGGCTGCATGTGTTGTCACCTGACAGCCTGCTGAGGAGTTTGGGGGATGATGGAGTGAGTCTGGTGGAATAGTTCAGATTGTCTCTTTTTGCTGAGCAGCCAATAACACCGATTTATTGCAGTGGAAGTTGCTTGGGCGCTCAGCGTTGTAGTATGTCGACACTGCAGTTGTATCCCAGCCTGGATAGACAGACTCGCGCTACCGCCGCTCAAGCGAGCATGCTAAAAATAGCAGTGTGGCTGTTGCAGCACAGAGCTCAAACCCAGGGGGTCAGGTGGCCTTGGACTCGGGCAGCTAGCCCCAGCCATTGCCTGTGCCGCAACACCCACACTGCTATTTTTACCACGCTAGCGCAAACCTGCTTCCAGCTGCAGTGCAGACGTACCCGCCGAAAAATCAGGCCACGTATTTAGGTTCCTCAGTCCTTATTTAGGCACCTGTTTTTGAACATCTTGACTTAAAACCCACTAGAAAAGTGGGGGATTTATTTTGGTGCATTTGCCTGGGCCTCGCACCAGCAGATCGCTTTCCCGATGCCCTCAATTACTAAAGTAATACAGCAGCCAACATGCTAGTTGTGTCCAAAAAGCCCTAACGCTTGCGTTATACAAAAGCTATTACAGGAGGTTGGAGTCTCACAACTCTGCATTCACCCAGGAATCCTGAGGAGCTGTGACAAGCTGCCAATACCTTAACAAACCCTGTATCTCCAGTGTGCATGTATTTGCAGAGGGGATGAAGAACAAGAGACTCCATTCATCTCTTTTTCCCTTTAACCAATTCCCTCCCTCCCCCCGACCACATCAGTAAAGGGAGATAGCACCACCTGGAAAATGCATTTCTAAGTTCCAGATGCTGGGTCTGTTCCTAGTTTGGGCCTGAGGAATACAGAGGGCATTGGTCCTACAGCAGAGCGTTCGGCTTGTGTGATTTGACACACATTTTTGGGTTGAACTGACAGTGGCATTGACTATCTTTTCTTAGTCCTCATTATCTTGGTTTTTCCAGCTCTGTGACTGAGTCCCCATATTCTACCAGGCGAGCGTTTGCTTTTGAGTTTGAGCTGACCCTGAGTTGGGACCATCCCATCTGCTGCCTAATTACTCCACTTTGGCTTTTCTCCTAATAGAACTAAATGTCCCAGTTTTAAAATCTGAGTGCTGCTTTGGTGGGGGAAGGATTCGAACACTACGTTAGACGTAGATTAAGTAGAGAGGATAGAGTTGATGCTCTCAGGGATGGTTCTTGTGAGGAGAGGTGGGGAAAGGGGCTGTTTGCTTCCCTGCATCTATATCTTTCAGGTCTACGCCCTACCTGGGGATCCACACAATGGCATTTTAGGGGCTAGTGGAGTAATAGGGTGAAATTCTGGCTCCGTTGAAAGTAACAGCAAAACTATTGACTTCAGCAGGGCCAAGATTTCACCCATAATGGTTTAGAACTGGGCCGTAACCTGTTGTGTGTGTTGGTGCTGGACTATCCTGCTTCATTGCTAATTATACCCCAGTTTTTCACCAGTCTGCAACTGGGCCCCACCATTCTGCTGTGTTGGAGCCAACCTGGGGCTGGAAACATCTTGTCTCGTTGCAAATGACCCCCATTCTCCGGCACTTACTTTATAAAGAGAGTCAGTCCCCTCTGTTTTAAAATCTGAGTCCTGGTTTAATCAGCTCAGGAGTGTGGCAGTAGATTTAGCATGGAGGTGATGCGCTCAGGGATGAATGAAGGTGGGCCAAGTAGTAGCAGCACCCACATAGCTACCACGCTGTGCCCCACCAGGGGGAGCTATACAAAGATGGGGCAGGGGAATGGAATAATTGTTCCTATCTGGACCACAACATTCTACCTTCTGTCCTCATTAGCCTGCTTTTTCACACGTTTGTGACTGGGGCCCTGCATGCTCATTAGCCGGCTGGCTGCAGGAGAGTCAGAAGCTATGCAGTGTATGATCAATACAGAAGACCACCAGGAAGCCACCCAACCGAAAGAAGGCAGCCATACACCTAGCAGGAACACAATGAGGCTATGGGACCTGGGCTCGAAGACCAGCATATTTATGAGGCGGCAGTGAGCTGGTGGTAAAGGCCCTGTTCCTGCACAGGCTGTGTGTGCTAGTGACCTCTGGTTTGTTTAAAGAAAAGACATACGTGCCAACTCACAAATTGATCACGAGAGACGTGATTTGTGAGGAGAATGAAGCCTTGCTCCTGATCTCGCGACTCAACTCTCAAATGTCAGGATTTAAAAAAAAAAATCCAGCCCTGGCACAAATGTGTTTCCAGTCAGACAGGAATTACCCCACTCTGAACAAAGGAATGCGGTTTCTCCACCAGGCAGTTAATTCCAAAGTAGCTTGAAAGACAATGAAAATTCATTTATATATCAGAAACAAGGCCCTCCAGCTAACCGGGGGGGGGGGGGGGGGGGGGGGGGGGGGGGGGGNCTACACCCCAGCGGGGAAGAGAAACTTCATCTGAGAGAGAAGGGGGAGGGCCTACCCTCAAATGAGCAGTTGAATAAACTGAAAAGAAAAAAAACCCTGACATTTGCGAGTTCTAAAAGTGAGGCTTAATTTTACTTAGAAATCCTGTCAGCTTCCCCAGGGGTGGCTGGGGCTCCAGCTGTCAGCCCTGGGAAATGGGAGAGGGGACCCCACTGCCGGGCCCCCCCGCTCCCCACCCCGGCCTGGGGAGGGTGAAGAACCTTAAGAGGAACAGAGGTGAGGCTGGGAGGGCTGCAGGGAGGCTGAAGTGAGGAGCGTGGGGGCTGATGGGGTGAGTGGTGGGAGGGTGAACTGAGGCCGGTGGGGGTCAATGGGGTAGAGGGGCTGAACTGATGGGGTGGGGATGATGGAGGCTGGGGGGCTGAACTGAGGGGAGTTGAGTGGGGAGAGAACTGGTGGGGGATTGGGGGACAGGATTAATCACTGGGCAGGAGACGGGCAGATGTGGGGGTGAGAGCTCCTGCAGCAGGGGCCAAAAATCACCTTATATAGTACCTGTGGAAGTGTGTGCAACACTGTTGTCACATGCACACACCCTGGGGATAGGCAAGGGGAGTTCAACCATCAAGAGACTGACCTAAAAAACACAATCGAATCTTCTTTTTTAAAAAGTCTTGATTTTTGGTCCAATCTCATGATTTTGGGGGGTCTGACTCATGATTTGTGATCTCTTGAAGTTGGCAATACTGGAAAGATGGAGCAGACGTCACGGAGCGTGGCAGGAAGAGCGCACGCTGCAGGATGGAGGTGTTTGGAGGAGGCTCTAGCAGGGCCGGCTCCAGGCACCAGCTTAACAAGCAGGTGCTTGGGGTAGCCACTCCGGAAAGGGGCGGCACGTCCAGGTATTCGGCGGCAATTTGGCGGAGGGTCCCTCACTCCCGCTCGGAGCGAAGGACCTCCCGCCGAATTGCCGCCGCAGATCGCGATCGCGGCTTTTTTTGGGGGGGGCTGCCTGGGGCGGCAAAAACCCTGGAGCCGGCGCTGGGCACTAGGCAGGCAATTCGTCTGGTTTTAAGCTGGGACAGTTCTGTTTTTCTAAGGTGTGCCCCCTGTCCCAGATGTGGTTTTGTCTGGCATTGGATGGGGGACGCCATGTTGAAGAGTGCACCACTCCACCTTCACTGGCGTGACCTCACTGCTCTTCACATTGATGTCCTCCGGGTGGCGCAGATCACGCCAGCAGGTGTGGGGTCATGCAGGTGAGGGCGGGGCGGCCCACCCTGGCAGGCCCACACCATTCCCAGGAGCACTGCAATGTCCAGTAGTCTGGGGATGCGTGAGTGGCCACCCTAGGAGGCCGTAGGAAGTCAGTCTGTGTGCGCAGGGCTGGAATAGCTTGGTAAATAGTTCTTGTAATAAAGAGCCAATTTAGTTTAACAAGCATGGAGCCCTCCCCTGTTATTACCTAGCACGGGGCACATAAAGCAAGTGGCGCCATGGTCCCTCCACCCCCTGCTGACTGTGCTGGATGCATGGGGCACTCCTGGCTGAATCCCTTCTGGGGCTGGGGCGGGCGGCGGGGAGAGCACGCTGCAGCCTTGTAAGGGCTCTTCCTGCTGTGGCGTACCCTTCCCCCACAGCTGCAGTGTGGCTGGGTCTGTCAGGCCTCTCCCAGGGTCTGTCGCTGCAGTGCGGCTCTTTCCCACCACCCGCAGGGCTCCAAGCCAATTCCTGCCCCACAGCGACTGCCACTGTCAATACAAACCAGCCACAGGCATGGAGCTTTTGAGTCTGTGTCATTGCACGGTAGCGCCAGCAGAAGGCAGCGCTGGCACAGGAGTAGGTCAGCCAGTGACACCTCAGCCTCAAGGTTTGCAAAAGAACAGGGGCAGGTGCAAAGGGGTCCAGATCAGCGGTTCAGACTCTGCCCCAGCGGGGCCCCTGGCCGCTCTGAACTGAGGCTCACTGGCAGGAATTGTGGGGGGAGGGCTTGTGCTGCTGCTGTTCCTATTGCACCCGCTGACGGAGAGAGCAGATGGGTCTGCAGGGCTGTCAGTGGCCAGGCTCGTTCAGGACTGTCCTGAGCACTTAGCGCGCCCCTGTACGATGACATTAGAAGACAGGCCTGGAGGAGGCTGCCAGGGACCCTGCTCTGAACAAGAGCTTTGTCCCATCCCCATCTCAGGGGACACTTATTTTCAGCACTCCCACCACAGACGTGCACACACTTCTCACTGGCCGGGACTGTATGGGCCTTGTGAGGGATGGAGCCTCCAGGGGAGGATTAGGAAGCCTGAGTCCCGCCTCGTGTAGCAGGCTGAGAAGGTGCCCAATGCCCCAGCCCCATTCCTCCTCAGGAGCGGGAGAGCTCTCCCCTGTAGCCCAGCCCGGCTAGAAAGGGGTGAGGCATTTAAACCCTCTTGGCCAGTCTCTTCCGGCAGCAGTGTGGTTGGGGACAGCTGCTCCCTTCGATTTCTTCCTTTCCTACTGTCCCCAAAGGCTGGCCAGTCTGCTATTGGAGTTTAGTGCCTGATCTCAGCAGCCCCTCCATCCTCTCCCCTTCTAGCCAGAGGAGCTTTTTAAAGCCTTAGTCTCTGTCCCACCTGCCCCCAGTGCGCGCACACAGCTCCCCACCGACCCTCTGCTGTCACCAGGCCCTTCCAGCTTCCATTCTGCAGGCTCTAGAGTTGCTGATTATTTAACTGTTTGAACCTCCTCCCTCCCCATGACATCCCTGTAGATCTTCAGGCCAGGGCTATGGCTTTTCTGGTTGTTTTAGAAAGCACCCAGCCCACTTTGGGGCCTTGTGTATACACAGAAATGGTTGTGCTTCTGCCAGGAGAACCAGGATTGAGGGGAAACCAGGGGCTTCGAAGAGGTGGATTGGAACCATTTGTCATATTGATCCTCGCCTGTTGCATTGTGTTCTAAAGCTTCTTTGTATATGGCTTTACGTGCCCCTTGATTACATTGTAAGACCTTTGGGCCAGAGACTTACTTGCCACTGTTCATCTATTACTCATGTGCCATGCTGTATAACCACGAATACTCTGTTATTTGTTTGGGACTCCTCTGCTTGCAGCGGTTCCTTTGACTGATGGCAACTTCCTTGCTCCAGGAGAGAGAGACCTGCAAAAAGACTTGCTGGCTTACGTAATTGGGAGAGGGGGAGGCTTGAGCAGAGGACATTCTGGGAAATGTAGTCATGTTGCAAACTAAGCCCTGGGAATTGTAGAGTAGGGGCCAGATTCAGCTGTTTAATTGCTGTAAATCCACAGTAACTCCCATCGACTTCAGGGGTGTTACTCTGGCTTTACAGCAGAGTCAATGAGTCTGGACTTTGGGCCTGTTACTTTCTAGAGAAAGTTCCACAGAATTAAAGAGATGTGGTTTTTTTTCCAGGGCTCCTTCAGTTTTGCTGCTGGGACCAAGCACTGCCCCAGCCAGCAATGCTCGTGTTGTGGTTTATCATCTTAGTTCAGGGCTGTGTGGTTTGTCTGCTTCTGCGAGCACTGATTATTTTATACCGTGATTGTCTGTAATAAAAAATGGATTTTAGATTCCTCCGCTCTCTAGCCTGGCTTCCCATAAACCCCGGGTCAAGTTCAAGGTCTCGGTTCTTCTCTTCAAGGTGCTTGGTGGCCTGGGCTCAGGTTATCTATAAATAGGGGGCTACTTAAATCATGGAGAAATCATACATTTTTCATGGGTTGGTTATGGCATAAATAGCAAATTTTGCGGAGGTGTAACATCTGCGCAATTTGCTATTTATGCCACGACCAACCCATGAAAAATGTGTAATTTCTCTGCAGCATTTCTCAAAGTGGGGGTCCTGACCCTTGGGTCACAATCCTATTGTAGGGGGGTCGTGGTATTGCCACCCATACTTGTGCAAGGCCTTCAGAGCGGGGCGACTGGAGAGTGGCAGCTGCTGGCCGGGTGCCCAGCTCTGAAGGCAGCGCTGCCGCCACCACCAGCAGCAGAGAAGTAAGGGTGGCAATCTCCCAAGGAGACTGGGACACCTGGCAGGCTTTGCAGGCTGGGGAGGGAAACATGGGGACCAGACCATGTGATCCTGGAGCCTGGCTGGGCTTCCTGCCTTTGCTGTGACAATCCCCTCAGCCCTGGTGCTGGTCCAGCGCCCCTCACAATCTCCTGGCTGGTCCCTGTCCCAAAGAGACTCTGCCTTTGCCCTGGGGGCTCCGCGCTTCTCAGGGCTGAGCTGCCCCTCCTCCATCTGGTGCAATAAAGGCCAGGTCCCCACCCTGCTCCTGCCCTGATGCACTCCCCTTCCCCAGCATGTGGGGGAGCCCTTGTCAGCTGGACGAGGCTGTAACATGCAGGGTGTTGGGCATGGAAGATCCCACAGGGACACACCAGAGGGGAGGGCTGTGCCTGGAGTCACTGGCGAGAACTGCCTCTCCCCACTGTGATGCAGCCTTGGGGCAGTTTTAGTGCTTTTTGTCCACTCAATGTCAGTGACTGAAGTCCTGGGGCTCCCTCTGGGCGACTCTTCCTCTCCGTAACAGACCTCCTCCTTAGAAGTGTTTCCCTTTTCTTTAGCCTCAATTTCCTCTTGCTGCTTCCCATCACTCCTCCTTCGGTCCCATTGGTCTAACGACACAGCCAGGTCTGACCCTGAGCAGCTCAGCAGGGACTACGGGGGAGTGAGGGTGAAGGAGTCGGGGGCACAGGTTGTGTTCTCATCCCTAACCCCTGCGGGGAAGGGCCCAGACAGAGAGACGTGTGTCCCGGAGATGAATGCATGGCTGCACAGATGCTGTGGATGGGAGGGAGCTTTGGTTTCCTTGAACACCGGATGCTGCTCTGGGAAGGAGGTCTGCTGGGAAGAGATGGGGTCCACACTGGCACTGGCTAGCCAGCTGAGCTGGGACCTACCCTACCCCTTGGCTCCAGGCTCACGTGACTAGCCTGAGCCACCTCCGGTGCTGCAACCCCCACACTGCTGGTTTTAGCGTTCTAATTCCAGCAGTGTCTGTCTAGTGCAGGGGTCTCAAACACGCGGCCCGTGGGCCGCATGCGGCCCGCAGGGCTATCACATGCGGCCCGCGAGCTCCTCCCGGCCCCCCCGCCCTCCTCCCCCCCAACATTTACCTGGCCGACCAGCACCGGGGGCAGGGCAGGCTCCCTGCTTGCCTGCCTGCCCTGCCGCCGCATCGCACCAGGAAGCAGCTGGAACCTGGGAGAGGAGGGGCGCAGGGGTGTGTGTGGCTGTTGCTTCAGGCACCGCCCCCAGCAGTTCCCATTGGCCGGGAATGGGGAACTGTGGCCAATGGGAGCTGCTGGGGGCAGTGCCTGAAGCAACAGCCACAC